>MJUU01044793.1:18432-30672 GCA_002080025.1 Modiolus philippinarum
GCAGGTCTGTACCTCATCCAAGATGGCCGCCAGCGGGAACATAGTTTAACATTGGACCCTATGGAATATACATTCAAAGATCTTCTTCTCAGAAACTACTAGTCCAATTAGAACCAATCTAAGCCGCCACAATGGTCCTTAGGTGGTCCCATCCAAAAAATGTATCTTGTAGGTCCGTACCTCATCCAAGATGGCCCCATGTGGAACATAGTTTTTACATTTGCCCTATTGATTTTAAGGGGAACCTCTGCCCAAATTTTTGAATTTTTATTTGAAAAGTGGTCTGCATGTTTTAATTTCAGCACTATGTATTACTTTAATTATAAAAGGAACCCCTGCCCAAATTTTTTTTGAATGGTGTTCTGTTATGGGTTGTAATGGATGGTGGATCTTTCGGTTGCCATGGAAACCAAACAAGAATACTGTAATTTTAGAAAAAAAAAAATTCTGATAAATGTTATTTTTCGTTTTAAATATTGGAAATGCCTTTTATCTATGGCAGCCATGGTCCAGGTGAGCTGTACAGGCTCTTGAGAGCCTCTTGTTCTATCGTGATTTGAATATTTTCGATAATCAGAATCTAGGATTAGTTATTGTTTTCATATATATAGAACTTCACACATATTTAATGATTTGATTTAAGATTCTTTTCGTGAACTACGTTTTCAATGTTAATCCCCTAAGATGTTTACTTAACAACTAAGTTGACACCATCTATTGTGTCATCTCTTCCTAGAGTGAATTTATGGAAAATAATTACCACTTTTATTTCACTGGGAAATTTCAATCTTTCATTGTCCTCTATATAATAAAGAGGTTTAATAGGACTATCCAGATTTGTGTCAGTAATGGTCCAGTACAGGCTCTTGAGAGCCTCTTGTTTGTTGTCACAATACTCTATAGTAGGATGATAATTGAGGTTGCATGAAAGACTAGAATTACAATTCAATAAAATATAACTATTGGTTTTACAGTTGATGGAGAAAAATCTATATGTGACAACAAAAATGGCCATCATGATGAATGTAATGTTGAAAGTAATGTACACACTAATACAGAATCGATACAAAACAGACAACGAAATCCATTCACTGAATCGGAGGAAACAAAGACGTCATCAAATCAGTCCGATAGTTTACAAAATTCCAAAAAGACGTCATCAAATCAATCTAATAATTCACAAAATTCCACAAAGACATCATCAAATCAGTCAAATAGTTTACAGAATTCCAAAAGGATATTTAAATCTAGAGATTCACAAATAGGTTCTATCCATAAAAATGAAAGGACAAAATTCTCTCAGGACACTTTGCCAGAAGCTCAGTTGAAAGCTAAAGAAACTAAATCGGTAAGATTTGCAAATTCAAAGTCTTCTGGGCCTGACACAGTTGAATCCAATTCAAAAATGGACATTGATAGCCTAGAAAACATTGAAAATGATCATCAGACAAGTACAACTGAGAATATAATAAAAAAAGGTGGTCGTGAACTAAGTAAAACTGATGATTTACAGAATTCCAAAAAGATGTTCAGATTTAAAAATTCCAAAATAAGTTCTATCTCAACTCATGAAAGGACAAAATTAACTCGAGACACTTTGCCAGAGCCCCATTTGAAAGTCACAGAAACCAAATCTCCAAGATTTACAAATTCAGTGTCTTCTGTGCATAAAACAGTTGGATCCAATTCAAATACGGCAATTTATAACATTGATAATAATGATATTGATAATTTCCCTCTATCAAATACACCTGAGAATGTATTAGATAAAGGTGGTCAAGACCTAAGTAAAACTGATGATTTACAGAATTCCAAAAAGATGTTTAGATTTAGAAATTCCAAATTAAGTTCTATCTCATGTTATAAAATGACAAAATTAACTCAGGACACTTTTCCAGAGCCTCATTTGAAATCTAAAGATAGTAAATCTTCAAAATTTGCAAGTCATTCAAAGTCTTCTATGCCTGATACAGTTGCATCCAAATCCAAAACTGGACTGGATAACAAAAAAACCATGGATGATTACCCTCTTACAAGTACACCTGAGGGTATAATACATAAATATGATCTTGACATTAGTAAAACTGATGATTTACAGGAAAGTAAAATTGAAACTTGTGATCAAGAAAATAGTATAGTTACTCAGGACATTCAGCTTAATACTGTGATCAGTGAGAATCCATCAGTGATACAGCACTCGGACACAGACAGAAATACTGTGAGAAAGCAACCAAAAGTTCCACATACAAAGGTTAGTGTCTTATGTCTAATGAAAACATTTCTATAGAAATACTGTGAGAAAGCAACAAACAGTCCCACATAGAGCTAGTGTCTATTGTCTAATGAAAACATTTCTATAGAAATATTTAAGTGTCTCTGCCATTTTTGTCTAATTTTAGTTCATTTAGGTTTCATAGATTAAGAAAGATAAAAAAATAATTATATAAAATCTAAAGAAAGTTCCAAAGTATTTAAAATATTTGTTCCTTATCCCTGTTTAAAGATTTTGTGTGAATAAAGATGAAATAAAAACACCTGGCATGTAAATCTGTAACTGGATTTACAGAACACAGAAATTCAGCAAGGAAGATAATTTGATGCCTCTGCAGGTGGACTGTTAGTCCCCGAGGGTATTTACAAGCCCACTAGTCAGTACTTCCGTGCTGACCCGAAAGCCGATTCTATTTGGATTCTTACAATATCTAATTTTTGTAAATTTTGTTGAAACTAAGGAGTATCTCCCTCATGCAAAGCTCTGTCCATAGCTGATTTTGGCTTTCTATTTCGATCATATTTGGTAATTTGTTCTCTGTCAGTTTTTAAACATCTTTGACTTTATGGTCTTCAAGCGTTTAGATTTTATCTGCACTGAAGAGACATAAGTTGTCGAAATGCGCATATGCAGAATCAAAATTCACAGTAACTTCGGTATTTAGTTATTTGATAAATGAATTTCATAGATATCACTATAGAAATTAACGTTTCACAATTTTTAGCCGAGTTGCAACGAAGTTGAACTCTGCTATTGGTTTGATGTTGCGGGCGGGCGTCAAACATTGGTTTCCATATGATAACTCAAAAAGTTTACATCCAATTGAAATGAAACTTGGATATATTGTTGGGTATTAGGAGGGGAGGAACAATTTTGGAGAAAGTAGGTCACAGGTCGAGGTCCCAGTGACCAAACTTAGACTGAAAATTTGAGAAAAATTTTGTTTCCAGATGATAACTCAAAAAGTTTACATCAAATTGAAATGAAGATTTTTTTTTTTTTATAATTCTCTCTTATTTCAGCGTTGACCCCTAATTATTATTGTCTCGTCCTCGACGAAAGTCGCGGAAAGCGAGACATAGGCGTGCAAAGTATGACGGCGACGGCGGCGTAAACTCAAGTTTTTATATAGAAGCCTTTGATGTAGAAACTTTATATTTTGTCCATAGGTAGCTTACGGCGAACCCTATCTGTCGGACCCAAAATTATCTGACCGTGACCTATATTTCGCAGTCCAGTGACCAGGTTAAGTTTCTTTGCTTAAGTCCATTTCTCAATAACTACAAGCTAGAAGTCAATGATATTTGTATATAGCTTGGTCTTGGTTAGTACATGTCAGTCTGCCATATGGCTTTTGTCCTTGACCTCAATTTCACGGTCCAGTGACCAGGTTAAGTTTTTTGCTTATAGGTCAATGATATTTGGTATATAGCTTGGTTTTGGTTAGTACATGTCAGTCTGCCATATGGCTTTTGACCTTGACCTCAATTTCATGGTCTAGTGAACAAAGTTGAGTGTTTCTGATTATAATAGTTTCTTGATAATTGTAAGTGGAATGGTAATAATATTTGGCTTGTAGGTTGCTCTTGAGTAGTACATGACTGTTTTAGTGACAAGCAGGGACGGGCGAGACATCTATTAGGGTCCACTCTTGTTTTTATATAAAACAATATAATGGTTATGATTTAAAGCCTCATGCAAACTATGTAAAAAATCTTTAATAAATTTTTAAGTTCTCTGCTCATACAGTCATTTTTCCTATCATAATCTGTAAAATCTTTGAATTTTCATTTTCAGTTTTTACGCTTAAATGCATGGTGACCCCAAATTTTGTTTCTATTCAGTAAATTTCACATTATTCTGCAATCTTTGCAGACACCTTAAATATAATGCATCTATTTTTCAATCTGCAGAACTAATGAGGAACATAGGACAGTTATCCCCTGTACCAAGTTAGTTATATTGTCAAAATGGAGATATTTTAATTAGCATATCAATAACCTCTTTTGATATTGAAATTAAATTTATCTCCACTTTGACCGTACATAACAATACCATACATAACTAATTTGGTCAAGGGAAATAATCAACCTGTATCCTAATTTTTGTTAAATTTCTCAATATTTTGTTGATTCAGTTCAATTTTATGTACACAATGATCTGTTAAAGAAAATGGTATTAAATCTATCATTTTCAGAAAATGCATCTACACACTAGATTTTTAGATGTGCAACTTTTCTAATTTAAATGCCATCATGTGACCTCAAAACACATCTCTATGTGTCTTTGTATTTCATTCACAAAACAATATTATTCATTATAAAAAATCAAACTAATATTTAAAACAATTGAAATTCACACTGGATTACAAAATTTACATCCTCTGAAGAATTTAAAGTAGCAAAATGCAAATTTATCTTCTGTAAATCGTGAAAGTTTTGAAAGTTTAACTGGTCTAGTTACTAAATCACCTGATTGCATCAAATATCCACTTGTTTTATTTTTGAGCTTCATCCTTTATTCAAAAATTGTGAAAATAAAACTGCTGCAAAAATTAATTTATTTACAGTATCTTCATAGTTTTACATCATATTATACATGTATATGTTATCAACACATATTGGTAGAGACCTTTTACAGAGGAGCTTTTGTATAAATCATTGGTACGATGTCTTTATGGGAATCAAAAATCTTTTATTACCGTATTGCAATTTTTATAATGTATTATACTCTTTTTTTAGATGGCAGAATTTTTGGCTGATATCCAACCAAAGTCGGATATTGGAAAGAGACTTCTGGCCATGACCATTCCTACTGATATGGCTTTATCTGCATTTAATTACTACAGGAACAAATAGAGTTTATTGTGTTGTGTAAGGATTGAGTATTGTAGTAATTGTAAAAAGGGGAATCATCACCAGATGTTTATTTTCACTAATTTCGCAATTGTCACATAGATCTATTTGTGAAAATTTGCCAACGCATAAATTTGTTTTCATTATAAAGGTAGCAAAACATTAGTGAAAATTAAGAAAATAAAACCTAGCGAATATGTATAAGAATCAAAATCACGAAATTTAAACAACACGAAAAAATATGCCTGTTTACAGTATTGAATTTCACTATATTCATCTGAATGGTTCATAATATAAATGAGATGACAGATATTTTGTAGAATGGTCTTTCTTAAATGAAAGTGCTGTATCATTAACGTGTGTCTTTTTTGACATTAGACTAGTTCAAAGAAATATATTTTTATGGGTTTAAGAGTTGTGAAAATTGACTAATGTATGATGTGTTATGTTCTGTGCTATAGATTATGAAATGTTTCAATGTTTCCATTATATGGATGAATATTAAATAAACATTCCTTTTAATATAAATATAGAATAATGGTAGTTTTGAAAGTCGAGACAGAAAATATCACCGTATCGTGGCGAGTCAGATAGTACGAGCTGTGATACTAGTGATGTTTTCTGTCGAGACCTTCAAAATTACCATTATTGTTTTTATCGGCAATGTCATAGGCATCATGACCTCATATTCCTGACGTCATTGCCTGATATTTTCTTGTATCAGGTCAGTACGGAGATACTGACAATATCAGTCAGTAAGATCAAAGAGAAATATGTACACATTGCAGATAAAATTAATTATATTGATTTTTTTATCCAGTAAGTAACTGAGATAAAGAATAGTATAAACATGATAGATTTATATAAGTTCTAACATTGACCTGGTTTTTAGTATGAGATGATGATGTTATTTGTGATATTTCAAGGTTATGTGATAGTGACACAAATTTGTTTTTTCTTTGTTTCTTTTTGTTCATAAGCTAAGAAAAAAAAGAGAGCTACTTTTTTTTTTTAGCAAATAATCATTACATTAGAAAGTTAATTAAAAAACATTATTATAAGATCATATCCGCCAACTTTTGAAAATGCTCACTTGGGTTTTTGTGTGTGAGACATCGCCAAGGATACTATAAAACCTATTGGAGGAGCTTTTAATCCAGGTTGTGTTGTTTTTTAGCATTTTTATGACATGACAATCATCATGTGATAACAAAATGAATGTTTTGCTGAGAAAGGAATAAATAATTGCACTCTCAAATTTTGTTGATGCTCTCATGGAGGAACCCCCGTAGATAGGGAAAGTTGGTAGGTACGATATATAAAATAATAATTGGTTTGTAGAATCATTTTAGGGTACGATTTGTTTGCAACATGATTTGTGTGTATAATTATCTGTCTGTATAGGTTCATAGGCAACAATAGTAACATTTTCAGAAAATTTATTGATTTAAAACAAGAGCCCAAAGTGTAGCCATATTAACTGTTGGAGACTATTGATTACCCGTTCAAGCTATACTGAGTCAAACATACCCATTCTGTTTACATTTCAAGTTGTACCACTATTTATTGAAAGTTCAGAAAATGTTTTAGAAATTAAAAAAAAATCATTCTTACTATGAGGTATGAGCATAGCTTATTGTTGAAGGCCTCATGGTGACTTCAGGATGAAGAACAAAAATAAAAGTGTTGTTTTAAAAGTGTATTTGTAGAGACTTTGTCTCGTGTGCATTTACTCCATATCCTTTCATTAATTTGTTGTATAAATTGAAAATTTCTTTTGCCATTCTACAAACTTTATTCATTCACCAGTCAAGGGATATATGACATAAATTTTGACAATATAAACCAATCATATTTCTCCTTTGGTTTTCACTGTGAATACACAAAATTGTGAACTTTTTTTCTGAAATGTAATAAGTACATTAATAAGCCTATAATCATGATAATACATCTTTATGGATTGCTAATTTTTTGATTTATGCTAAAATTGTTTGATCTTATTTTCACAGATTGAAATAATTTTGACTTCTTATGATTTGCTGTATCTCCTTTGATTAATATTTTGTGTTATGCAATTTTTGCATAACTAGAATACTTGTGAATAAAGCAAACATTAAGTACCTCCAAAAAATAGCCATTTATGCAATATGATTTGTTCCTATAATTGTGATGAGTTTTGAATGTCTTTGTAATCATGATAATATACAATTTGTATTTACATTTGTCATCATGATTATATTTAATTGTATGTTAAATTTTTGTCTGCATAATAATGAAAATATTTTATATGTCCACATGAGATATGATTTATCTGTAGTGGTTCTGTCTGTACATACATTCCTTTAAATTTTACCATTAGATCCATGTTTCATAAACTGATATAATACAGTAATATAACTTGGAAGGTAAATAGTTCATGGATTATAGTAGATTTGTTTGCTCAGCTAATAGATATTAAGGTTGACAGTCTTTTTTTCTCACACTATATTTTGGTAAGTAAATATCAATAACTACAGGAATAGCTTCTCTGAATAATTAAGTTTTCTACTGGTGCTGATTTTAGGCCTACAAATATTTGCTGTGACTTGCAGGTTTTCAAGTCAAATGACTGTATTTTTGGTTTTGTAAAATTTTCCAGATATAAACTGTTCAAACTGTAATTGCTTTACATTTTTGTGGTGTTTGTGTCATGGTTTGTTTGTCTCTTTTAAGTTCTTTGTCTGTAAGTGATCCTTATTTTGTCATGTATTCTGGATTTATGCTTTTTGGTTATTACTTCAGTATTTATTTTGGAAATTTACTGTTAATTTTTGAAACAAAACTGTTAGTTTGTGGAAAGAATGCTAAACAGTTGAGTAATGCCCAGTTAGCAACATAATTCACTTATTGAGTAGATTCAGTCTTTAGTGCTAGTGCATTTGAATGTGAAAATTGGTCAATTCTTCAATACCACCAGATACATATAATTGCAGAGATTGACAACTTTACTATCATGCTATATTAATCACACCAAACATAATATGCCCACATTATAACCTCTGAAACTTATTTAGTGAATACATGTATATTTATACTCCCACAAACGAAGTCAATCGTAGAAAATTTTCCTAACAGTTTTCTCAGTATTTACTCAACACTGCAACTTTAAATTTTGTATGCAAGTTTAGAATAATTTCCTTTAGCGCTAGTAGCAACTTCAGGATTGTCGGATATCTACTTCCTATTTACCAACTTAGTTAATTTCTAGATCTTTTGTCAATCGTAGAAATTTTGGGAACAGTTTTCTCAGAAACTACTCATCACTGCAACTTGAAATTTTGTATGCAAATTTAGAATGATGTCTTATACTGCAAGTAGCAATTTCAGGATTGCCGACAATCTACTTCCTGTTTACCAGGAATTGGGCAATTATAACTATTTTTGTGACAAATTATATTTGGGCATCTTCTACTCCCATTGGGAGTGGGGGTATCATTTTGTGGCCTTCCAGGCCACAGTACCTCTTGTTTCAAACTATAAAGTGAATAGTTTTCCAAAATGTTTTTATAATGTAATAAGAAAATTAAAATTAAAAATATTGATTAACAAAATAGATATGAGTAAATAAAGCGGAAACTTCATGTGGAATCTGATGAGTTCACCATTACAAAGATATTGATATGCCTTGTTTACTTTTAAAACTCCTTTTTTCTTTAATTTCCATGATTACAATGGTCTTGTTATGAAAACTGGAAAGCATTTTACCTTGTTAGTGTAGTATAGATAGTCTTTTTTATTATATTTTCATATATTATTGAGTTACTAGCAATTTATTTTTGTGCAGTTTTATCAAAGTCGCCTTTGGCTGCATGATTTCCCCAGTATTTGTTGACATACCAATATCTGTAATTATACATTTCATATACTGTTCCAATGATGATTTCTCCTTTTTATACGACCGTAAAAATTTTTGTGGTCGTATAATGGTCTGGTGCTGACGTCGGCGTTGTCGTCGTCGTTGTCTGTAGACACTTTTGTTTTTGGTCAATAACTTAAGTTTCAGTTGACCAATCCTTATGAAATTTTAACACAATGTTCATTGGCACAAAAGGAAGGCTTGGCTTAGTTTTGGTCATTGTGGCCCCACCTATTTTGAAAAAAGGGGCCAAAAAGGGTTAAATTTGATGTTTTAACATATTTGACTGTAGAATCTTTATTATTTATTTGATTTTGATGGGGTTTCTTTCAGTGTCTTCCTGAGGAAATTTCCAATCAGGCGTATGCCCCATGAATTCCATGTGGCATGTACCGTTCACGAGATAAATGGGGCCCAAAGGGGGCCAATTTCAAAATTTTAATTTTTTTATTTTTAGTCCAATTTTGATTCAGTTTTTTGCAGTGGATTCCTTATGAAAAATTAACATAGCGCTGTATGGAGGGGTATTTCCGCCACTAGAGAAATTCTATGCTGTAAATTTTATCTTCTCTTTTTATTGTTTTCACTTTCCTTATCAATAATTCTGCATTTTCTATATTTTATATTATAGATTCTAGGATATTAATTTATCATATTTTATATTCTTTCTTTAAATGTTCCTATTTCACCCCGACTTCTGCAGTTTTTATATTTTATATTATTGTTTCTAAAACTCAATTTGTTATATTTTATGTTCTTTCTTTAAATGTTCCCATTTCTATGCTNTAGCTCTTACCGTTTCCGAGCTATTAGGGGTCAAAAGGGCCAAAATTGCAATTTTTAGAAATATGTAAAATCTTTATTTTACATCAGATTTTGATGGGATTTTTTTCTTTGGATTCCTCTCAATGTAAGCTTTCAGTAGTATGTCAACAGATTTGATGTAGCTCTTACCGTTTCCGAGCTATAAGGGGTCAAAGAGGTCAAAATTGCAATCATTAGAAATATGTGAAGTCTTTATTTTTCATTAGATTTGGATGGGATTTTTATCTTTGGATTGTTCTCATTTTAAGCTTTCAGTGATACGGCAGTATCTTTCAGTGATATGGCAGTATATTTTGCGTTGCTCTTTGGTTTCCAAGCTATAATGGGTCAAAGGGGCCAAATTGCAATACTTCAAAATATGTGAAATCTTTATTTTTCATTGGATTTCAACCTGAGTTTTTTCTTTGGATTTCTCTTGATGGTAGTCAACAGAATTTCTTAGCTCTTACAATATCCTAGTAATAAGGGATTAAAAGAGCTAATTTTTATTTTCACTAGTTTGTGTCCATAGACAATAACAGTACATTGACTTGACATAAAGGCAATATAAGGATAAGGCTTAGAAACGCAGGAAAATGCAAGCCTATGGCGAGCATTTTCACCGTTTCGAGCCGAATCCTTATATAAAGTTTATGCCAAGTCAATGTACTGTTATTGTGTTTATACTGCAACATTAACAAAGCAAATTTTTGGTAAAATCTATAGGTAAAAAAGATGATTTAAAAAGTGAAGCGGACGTCGTTAGCTTGAGATGAGTTCATGTTTTCTTGCAACGTCATAGAAAAATATCTATGGAAACAGATTGTTGATGTCATTGAAAAAGTGTTATATGGTCAGTGACTGTATATCACTTATGTTTATACAGTCAATGTAGTTTACTTACGCAAATAGAGAGGTTACAGTATAAAGTTAATTTCTATGACAAGGTCTTTATTATGTCCAGCAAATTACTGTGTCCACATTAATTTTAGTTTACACTTGTTCAAATTTCAGTGGTCGATATGCTGCGGTCGTATCATGCTGCGCTCAGCGTAGCCCTTTATTATATTAAAACATGAAATTTAAATTGTTAATACAGGAAATGACTTGCTGATATATTTATCATTTGGTTAAAAACACAATACTGAATGCAACTTTTTTTTATTATAATCAGTGGTTGTTGAGGAGTTTGCAGTTGATAACTCAATCGTGATATAACTTATTATTTGAATAAATAATTACAAATTTAAAGATGTATAATATATTGAGTTATTTATTTTGTTTTTGTGTTTGTTTGTCTGTTTACTAATTTTCTATGGTTGTGTGATATAGGTTTTTTTCTTTTAAACAAACCTATCCTCTTCAAGCCATGGTTTGCTAATAAGGCCAGAAAATAATCTTATAAGCTCATTGTAATTTTATCTAGTTAGAGGTGACATACAAGTTATCTGACTTCAAATTACTATAGAGAGTTTCTCAAACCTTCTGTTAAATTAGAAACTCTTGATCTTAGCCCTGTTTCATTTCAAGTATGTATAAATTGTCTAATTGTGTGACCAGTGAAGTAAATAGCAGTTCTAGTGAAGTACATAGCAGTTCTAGTGAAGTACATTATTTTTAGTCTCCTACCGGCGATAGCTGAAGGGAACTTAATTTTTACACTCTGTCCATCAGTTCTGCATCTTTAGCTCACCTGGCTATGCCAGGGTGAGCTTTTGCCATCACTTGGCGTCCGTCGTCTGTCCGTCCATCGTTAGCTCACTTTAAAAAATCTTCTCCTCTGAAACTACTGGAGGGATTGGTTTGAAACTTTATATTAATCATCTATGACATGTCCTGTACAAACAATCATCATTTTATTATGATCCGATGAAAAACATGCCCGCCGGTGCTAAAAATAGAACCTAGGGGTAAATTGCAGTTTTTAGCCAATAACTCAAAAACCGATGCAGATATCAAAAATCTGACGGGGGTGAAATTGTTCAGAATAATGAGATCTATCACCCTGCAATTTTGAAGAAAATCGGAAACCCGTCTCAGAGTTACAGCCCTTTTTCCGTAAAATTTTCAAAATTTAAGCCTTTTTTATTTTTTATTTCAAAAACTGTAACAGATAGAGGTGAAGTAAAAATTGCAAAAATGTTCAGCATATCAAGATCTACATACAGTCAAACCTGCCTTAGCGACCACCTCTATTAAGCAAAAACCTGTCTTATATGACTCTAATTTTAATCTCCCTACATAGTGCTTTCTTTGTAAATTGAACCTGTATTAAGAGACTTCCAGTCTTATGTGACCCGATTTTGAGGTTCCCTTGGAAGGTCACATAAGACATGTTTGACTGTACTCTGAAATTTTGAAGAAAATCCAACTACCTGTGTTGTAGTTATTGACTCTTTTTCACAAAAAAAAAA
>MJUU01044799.1:5530-18517 GCA_002080025.1 Modiolus philippinarum
AAAAAAAAAACAAGATAGAAGTTTCTACCCCGAGTTTCTACTGTTTGTATGTATAACTATAGGTACGCGAATAATAAGTCTAAGGTGTGTGTCTCATACCAATTCATGCATAAGGTGTGGAGTTGATTTTGTACACAGCAGGTTGTATCACAGGGAAAAAATACTCCAAGGTCGTCATTATTCCAGGTAAGATCGAGTGATTTATACAGGTAGAAGTGGTCGGAGGTGAGTGACACCTGTCATCTCAACAAGCACTTAATACACAGGGGACTACACAATATGCTGTGTACACGTCTATAATTATGAGTACTTAATGTATAATGAATCCTAAGTTCTACAATGTTTTCTGTTGATTTGTGAACACGAGATCTTCGTAAAACTTCTGAATACATTATCAATTTAATGGTATATTTTTAACAAATTGTTTCAAATTTTCAGTTCTTTATTGAATAAATTATAAATCGTTGAATTTAGTGAAAGAAATTACTTTGTATTTGGACAGATCAGAGATATGTACTTGCTGTTTTGACACAGGCTTATCGAGTTTTGGTATTTTGTGGTCTTTAGCTATCACGTGACTTTTTAAAGTGACAAGACGACAATATGGCGGTTGATACATCGGGATCTGCTTACAATTAATTCAGTCTTGTACAGTTATCAAAGACAATTGAACAGTAATACATATGTTTATGTGCTAACTAAGATATGAAGAATAAAATATTGAATTTTTATTTTTTTGCGAATTTTCCCTTTAACCTTAGAAACTGTGATCTATAATTATAAAACATATTTTGAAAAGTTTGACAACTACTAAGTATGATTACTTCTTGTTTCCTCATCTTACCCAAAGGGTCAATATGAGCTATTGCCACCACTTGGCGTCCGTCGTCCGTTCTCCCGTTAAACTTTTCACATTTTCATCTTCTCCTTTGAAATTAATGAAGCAAATTCAACCAAACTTTACACGAATGATGTATGGAAGGTTTTTTTTTTACAAAGATTGCCCATTTCTTTCCGATCCGTCAAAAAACATAGCTGCTAGCACGGAACATAGGTTTAACATTGCACCCTATTGGAAAAATCACATTTACATCTTCTCCTCTGAAACCACTGAAACAAATTCAATGAAACGTTACAGGAATGAAGTATGGAAAATTATTTACAAAGATTGCTCATTGAGTGCAGATCCGTCAAAAAACATGGCCTCCAGCGCGGAACAGAGGTTTAACATTGGACCGTATGGGAAAAATCATATTTTAATCTTCTCCTCTGAAACCACTGAAACAAATTCAATGAAACTTTACAGGAATGATGCATGGATCCTCCTTGAAACAAATTCAACCAAACTTTACAGGAATGATGTATGGAATTTTGCAAAGATTGTTTAATTCTTTCTGATCTGTCAAAGAACATGGCCCCAGCACGGAACTTAGGTTAAATATTGGAACCTATGGGACAAATCCAATTTCCATCTTCCCCTCTGTAACCACAGAAGTTATTTCAACCAAACTTTACAGGAATGATGTATGAAGATTTTTGACATAGAGTGGTGATTTCATTTCGATCCGACAAAAAACGTGGCGCCCAGCGAGGAACATATATTAGCATTGGACCCTATTTGAAATTAATCATTTTCATCAACTACTACATTTTTCTATGAAAGTTTCGAAGAAAATTTAACCAACCTGAATTGGAATGATGTATGAAAGGTCCTGTACAAAGATAGCATTTTGGACTGATTTGACAAAAACATGGCCACCAGCATGGACCATGTTTAACAGTGGACGCTGAGGGAAATCACATCTTAATGATCTTTTCCACTGAAGCCAATTCAACTTAACTTTAGCTTAACATAAGACCCTTAGGGAAAAATATCATAATATGTCATCAGCATAGACATAGCTGACGGTTTATTAGTAGCATTATGTAAGGTGAGCGATTCAGGCTCAGTCCCTGAGCTTCAATAGTATAGAAGTAAGAATAATCTATATGTTGCTCTAAAAAGCCAGAATAATCCCTTCATATACAGTTAAGCTGATAGGACAATGATAGGACAAATTTACGGTGTCAAATTTACTGAAAAAAACAGCTATTTTTTCGAATAAATATTCTGTTATGTTAAATTAATGTTTTGCATGTGTAGAAAAATACACTATAACATAACCATGAACTAAACCCTTTGCTTCTTGTTATTTTGAATATTCCCTAATCCCATAACAAAGCCTCTTTGTCCTCAGTAATGCAGGTTGCTTATTTTCGTGTAATTCCAATTCCTTCCATGTATAACTTCTTAAAATTATTAATCTAATGGATAAAGAAAATACTTGTATGTCTTTCTATTTGTATCCATTTAATAATGCTGATGAAGGCCAACCATTGTCTCTTAAATATTTTGGCATTCCCCAACATAGCAATTGAAGGCTTAAAAAGTGAAATCTATTTTAAAGGGAAAATTCACTAAATTTTAAATAAGACCTTAATTTACTCTAAGTAACATTGTGAAAATGTTGACCAGGTTTTAAGTAAAAATTCGCACGGGTTTAGGAGAAAAACGATATTTTTTATTCATTTCTACTAGAAATTTTAGCTGAGTGACGTCACCTGGCTAGATCTCGGTCATTTTAGAAAACAATCATACCACTGTTTTTATCGTTATTTAAAGCGTTCGAGTGAGATCATTAAATAACTACTTACTGCAGAAAAACAAGGACAAGCGTGTTACCCTTTGTTTAAATCTTATTGTTTCTTTAAATATAACTTCTTCGTAGAATAACTAAATTCTAAATTTACTGTGAAATAAAATTGGTTGTTGATGATGCAAAAAGATTCCAGAAAAGTAGATCGAAATAACAAAAAAAACATTTTCTATTATTATCCTCAAAACAATCTAGGAAGAAATAAATTTGTGCACACACACGCGCGCGTGCTCCTGTGTTCCAGTGTAGAAAAATTAATACCTTTGTAGTGATGTAATCATCAGAGGTTAATTAACAACCAAATAAACATGATCATGTCCCTTGTCAAATTGTACCTGTGTCACGCCCTAAAGGTAAATGTGGCGTGTGCTGCACTAATTACAGGTAGAAAATGCACACACCTATCTTTTTTTTTTAAATCGCTTATAACACGATACAAAAATCTAATTTAAATTACTTCACTTATATTAAATAAAAGACGGATACTGGATAAAATTTAAAAGACAGATGCAGTTCATTTAGTATTATACGTTTCTGCGAGGGCCACATACTGTAAAAAGTGTCGTTCACCGGCACAAAACTGGGATTCTGAAGAGATTATATCCGGTGTTAGAAATGTTTTTATTTCGTACAGAAGTTTGACAAAATATGACAAATTAGCCTAGACTCTTTTTGTTTCTGGACTCCTTTTCAATATAGCTGAGTCCGCCCAAATTTCGGGTTAGTTCTGTCTAGGACAAATATGATCAATATATAAGTCCCAGCTTCTGTATAAAAAAATACGCTAAGAGGTTGATTCTCGTAATGTCTTCAACATTTCACAATACAAGTGATACTTTAAAATGCTTATGTGTCATGGGTTCAAGTCTGACAAAAATATATACTTATAATGCCGAAATCGTGTATACAGACAGTTGTGGTATACTGTAAACCACAGAGATTAGCCTGTGTTCAGTATACATAAGTTAGTATTTGTACGTTAATATGCAGTTTTAAGACACTTTTTATTCGGTACTTCATAGTCTTATTTCAATGCTATATGCATGAGTTTTATGTGATTCGAGCACAATACCAAGACCCTGAGCATGCAGAGTTGATGAAATTAACTTTTATAATATGATCGAGTTTATGCACTTTTTGATTGTTTTATTACTGAAATTGACTCTATCTATGATTTTATACATCTGTGGGTACCAACGATACCCTAAAACTTTACAGTTATATAGAAGGTAATTTATACTGTGCACGAAAATACGATAAATAAAATGCCCCTATACCAGATTTGGCTTGCAGGTTTTTTTTTGTTTTTTTTTTAAATAATTTGCACCAATTTTATTTTCTGCACAAAGCAAACCGTCTCCTGCATGACATAAAAATGTAGATCCAATGTAAATACAACTGCAATCAGTTTCTAGAAAAAAAGATAGAAGTGTCTACCCTGAGTTGTATAACTAATAAGTCTAAGGTATGAGTCTCATACAAATTCAATGCATAAGGTGTTTGCGTGCGGAGTTGATTGTGTACCAGCAGGTGGTATCAACTGGGATCGTCATTTTTCCAGGTAAGATCAAGTGATTTATACAGGTAGAAGTGGTTGGATGGGTCTGACACCTGTCATCTCAATAAACAGTTAACACACAATATGGTGTATACACGCCTGCATAGCTATGAATACTTCTTGTATATAAATCCTAATTTTACAATGTTTTCTGTTAATTTGTGAACACGGGAACTTCGTAAAAGTTTTGGATATATTATCAATTTAATGATACATTTAAAAGAAATAGCTGCAAATTTTCAGTTCTTTGTTGAATAAATTACAAATCGTTGAATTTTGTGAAAGAAATTACTTTGTATTTGGACAGATCAGAGTTTTGTACTTGCTGTTTTTTCACGGGCTTATCGAGTTTTGGTATTTTGTGGTCTTAAGGTATCACGTGACTTTTTAAGTTGACAAGACGACAATATGGCGGTTGATGCATCGGGATCTGCTCACAATTAATTCAGTCTTGTGTAGTTATCCAAGACAATTGAACAGTACTACATATATTTATGTGCTAACTAAGATATGAGGATTAAAATATTGAATTTTTATTTTTTTGCGAATTTTCCCTTTAATCCTCTTTTTCTCACAAAATAATGCAACACACTTGTTTATTCACTCTCTAACCAAAACATTATTTTTGTGATGACATGACTCGAGTTTTAATTGTCCTAGAAAGATTAGGCAGTAAAAAAGAGTTTTGAAATATGAAGCCTTGTATGTGACAATTTTTATGACCATCTGCACATTTTGGAGATAAAAAATTATACAATTTGTAGAAACAACGGCGGTAGAAAATCATTTTCATGGATTGACTCACTCACAGGGTGATGGGTGCTGTTAACAGAGCAGGACATGCTTACCCTTCCAGAGCACCTGATGTCACTTTCAGTTGCACTAGAGTTCACACTGTGAGTGCCTTTGTTTTAAATGTTGTCATTTCTATTTCTGTGCTTTGTATCTGTCTAACGTCATTGTTTTGTGTCTAATGTCATTGTTTTCTGTGTTCTTGTTTTGGCCATGTCCTTGGACTTCGATTTTGTGAATTTCACTCCTTTGTTCCTTCGGTATTCTACTGCCGTTGTTATCAAAATTATAAACATTAAAAGATATATCTTTAAAATATTTTTAATTAATTCTTTTTACTGTGAAAAATTATGCACTAGATAAATTTGCTATATAACTAGAATCTAATAAAACTTACAAATTTTTTGTATGTTAAAACAGATGGAATAAAATATTGTTCTAGAAAATGTGTTTATATAATATTTTCAACCATTTACAAGTTATTGTAGTGTATTGTACCGACGCTGATAAAACTAGAACGGCAGTTGTTCCAAAAACAATTGAAAAGTCGGTCTTATTAATTCAGGCCACATAAATTAATGTCATATATCTATATATAAATATGAGGTATTTCCCGTTGAACATAGGTAATATTGCTAAAAAGACTTTGAACTTTAACTTTGGAGATTGCTATCGGATTTATTTAGAATCAGTAATAGATAGCGAATCTGTAGAAACTGAATTATTGCTGACTTCGGTTTTTTTGTTTTGTTTTTTATGTTTTTTTTTTTGTTTTTGTTATTTGTTACCACTGGGCCGATGTTTCTGCTGGTGGAATGTTCGTCCCCGAGAGTATTAACCAAGCTAGTAGCCAGTACAGCGGTACTGACCCGAAAGCCAATTTTATTTGAAACATGCAATATCTAAATTTAAGAACATTTAACTTAGGACACTGTGTATCAACGACCACCGATTATAGCGACTAATCAAGCGAGGAAAATCAAAACAAGTGTTACCAAGGTAAGAAAATTTATTTTTTACCTATATTAGTAGCTAAATATATAATGATTGGTCACCTTTACTTCTAACGTAATAATGTGATACGCACATTTTTGTATTTTGTTCATCGCGTGTCAAATAATTGAAAAATCTTTATAAACTCGTCAACAAATCACCGGACAAATTGTTTACTCCACCAAAATTATTGCATTTTCTCTTTTGTTTCTCAGTCGATTTATGTATAAATCAGTATGTAGATCCCATGTTATGTCAGAAAGCTGATTTTTTACTTGTAATTCATAACTTTGTAGTTTTTTCACAGTGCTCGAAAACAAAATTACATGGTGAACCGCGAATTGCAAGTGCGGTGTACTGCGAATAGTTGATTGTGAATTTTTTTGTGTACGGCGAATTGATCCAAATAAAAAGAGACAATTAGCAGATTATGTTATAAATATATCCAAGAACCTTTATTTGTCATAAGGACTAAGCTTAAAATTGACAAACAAACAAGCTATGTTAAACAAAAGAGTATCGTTTCTGCAGCCAGTGAACATATCACAACATAGGAATTGTTAGGAAATGCAATTCAAAAGATCTCTGAAACAAAATAATCATTGGAACCAAACTTAGTCACAGCAGTCCTTGGATATTCAATTGGTTTAATCATGCTCAACCAAAAAAGCAGCAAGTGGGAAACATAATTTAACATAGGACCCCATCGCCTGATATATTATTTAAAATCCGTGGTGCAGGGGTCAGACGCCTGATAGTATATTTAAAAGCCATGTTGCAGGTGACTGATATGTCAAGGTACTTTATTTTATCTCTATCCTCAATCGAGAATAGTTGGTGCTTATTTTTCTTGAAATCACGCCTTAGTTTATTTGGTCAATTGTCTCCATTTTGTTTCCTATTTTTTTCCAGATTGTTCCCTTGGGGTATATTGCTGTGTAATTTGTTGCCTATGTATCTGTGATGACCGATATACTAAAACGGAAAACATTTCATGCCTCTTGAATACGATATCTTACAACAACGAAATTAAGATAATTTAGGAATTGTTCAGGGTGTAAGGGGTTCTTTCAGTAGTGTTGTCAGTGGCGGATCCAAAAGGGGGGGGGTAAGTTGGCCCGCGCCCTTTAGGTTGGAAAATATTTAAAATTCCTAAGGGTTTTTCGGAAAATTGGTTTCCGGGCCCCTTATGGAAAAATTATGCCCCTCCCCTTTGAGCTTGAGCAGAAAGCGTGGATCCGCCAATGGTGGTCGTTTACTTCTATCTTCTTAAATTACATTTTATTAAAACTCCAAAGTACATTGTGGTGATATCGACTTTCTTGTTCGATATCACTGATTATATATTTTTTTTTCACAGCAAATAAATATATGCATTAACTGAGATGGCAATACCGCAAAGTTTCTTGTTTATTGTCCATTAAGGTAGATCGACACTAATACACGGCGCATTCGATTGGCGCATTTGCGAAACACAAGTCGGATGCGGAATTGACTGGATTTTCAAGCCGGAATATTCCTTATTTGGCCTTTTCATTGTGACGTCATAATAGATTGACATACACTTTCCCGCCATTTAGCTCCCTTTTAACATAAATTTTGTCTGTTTCGTAAACTATATAAAATATTTCTCTTAATCAAACGGTGACATATAGATTTCATAAGCTCAACTTAAAGCTGAAATGTATAACTCTGAAATGTCAAAAAAAAAATTAAAAAATCTATCTGATGTTTATTTCATATGAAAGCTAAACAATAAGTATGTTTTCACAGTTCCTTATATATTCTTTGTAAATATTGCTGAAAAATACTGAATTTGGCCTGATTTTCAAAGCCTGATTACAGGAAAAGATCCTCGGTGATGTATCATTTTTATTTTATTTTTTGAACAAATGGGCTAAGAACTAAAAATATCTTAAAATAAAAAAAATTCTGTCGGATATTTTTATTAGGCTCGAACTACCTTAAATGTATATATATATATGTGTGTGTCTTTATTGTGCTACTGGGTAATAACACGGGTTTCACAGCTCTGGCATCTCGGAACACGTCGTTAGGGAGCCAGGAGTCCGTAGCCATATTACTGGAGCCTGGAACCCTTGTTTTGGACCCCGGAGTCTCACATTAAAAAATGAAGCATGAAGCCGTGGTATTCCCCAACTTTCAGAGAATCATCATTTTTCAAGAATGAAAAAACTGTCCTGTTGATTTGAAGTTTTATGCCCAGACGAGGAACAGATGGTAACATTGTTTAACCACTGCCCAAAGGAGGGGGTTCATGTACATTATTGGTACACTCAACTCAGCATGCAGTATATATACATTGTACATCCCTCAAACACTTAGTGTTAAAGAGGTAGCATGTACCATGGATTTGAATTGTTTTTGTCTTGAGTTAATCAGCCACACAACAGATCTTTCACAACCGAATTATTACTTAGTCTTACAACCTGTCAATAGCAATTGCTGTCGAGTTTCTACCGGAGACTTCCGCAATGGAAGAGTAGGTTTTGCACGCCATGGAACCGGTTTATCCAACCATTTCTTTGGGAATTGATGCACTAAATCAGGACTATTGTGGTCAACAATTTTCTCGGTGGTTTTGTACTTGCTTTGCCTTTTTGTCTCTTGGACTTTGGCTCTAGAATATTCTGTTCGGTACCTTTGTCAATACCCAAAATTTGCTAGGTTGTAAAAATGGGAGTTTAGATTGTCTAACTTAAATGATGGCCACGTATCTTACAATGGATTTATTTACGTATTGCAGACAAAAAATTCCTTTCTATAAACTTGCGCTCATTGCACCCTTCCCTATTCTATAGTTTTGCCTATTGTCCATTGATGGACAGAAAAATCCTATCAAACGAAATGTATTGGCGGATAAAGAGGACCTCCATATTAGAACCCCCTCTTATTAGATTTTGGGGATGGAAATATCGTGTAGAATTTAGGCAAAACGAGCCCAAAATAATGAATTTTAGTCCCCCTTTTTTACAGGAACCCATTAAAACCCCTTTTGTCGAGTTGATGACTATGGTATGGAATTACTACACCCCAGTTAATTTTTACAAAATCAACCGTTCCTTGTTCTGAACGTTACTTAAAGAAATCCATACAATTGGTAGAATGTTCACATAAAGTATGATAAGTCGTAGTAAAAGAGGTTTTAATTGATGCATCCCTTTTTCAGTTCTCAAATCATTGGAAAAACTATTCATTATTCAGACCCAAAAACCGATTCTAATGTGAACCTAACAATATCTATTTTTTGTAAATTTTGTTGAAAGCTAAGGAGTATCTCCCTCGTGCAAAGCTCTGTCCTTAGCTGATTTTGGCTTTCTATTTAGATCATATTTGGTAATTTGTTCTCTATCAGTTTTTAAACATCTTTGACTTACTAGTCTTCCAAACGTTTAGATTTTATCTGCACTGAAGAGACATAAGTTGTCGAAATGCGCATATGCAGAATCAAAATTCACAGTAATTTCGGTATTTTGTTATTCGATAATATAACACCAATTCGGAGTAGAGTGGAGAATCAAAACGCCGTACACAAAAAAAGTTCGCAATTCCTTTAAATCTGCTCAGTGGTTCAGGAGGAGTAGCGGATAAGAAATGGGTACCCCTTGTAATATAATGGCAAAGTCCACATTTCATATAGGAAACCCCCGAAATCAATTAAATCAAAAATTCTGCAATAGGAGGTGCACATCTACATTATGTCACAAAGACTGTTAAAGGTTCATTAAAATCTGCTCAGTGGTTCAGGAGGTGTAGCGGACAAAAGATGAGTACCCCCTTGTTATGTAATGGTAAAGTCCATGTTTTGCTATGGGAAACCCCAACAAGAGGCTCTCAAGGGCCTGCATGGCTCACCTGGGCCACGGTTGACATATGCGGTCAAAATAATCTCAATGTTTTCATGGCATTATTTTAAAATTTGTTAATAGGCATTGATGTTATATTATCTTAAGATAAACTATGTTTAAGATCGGCAGTTTTTTGGATGGCGGTGCGGTTCTATTGTCACTTTTCTTGAAGGGGACCATCTAAGGACCATTGAGTCTAATTTTGGTTCCAATTGACTAAATATTTGCAGAGGAAAACATCTTTAAATGCTTTCCGATTGGTCTCAAGGTTAAACTATGTTCCCAACTGGGGCCATCTTGAATGCGATGCAGACAAGCCAGGCATTGTCTTTTAAACGGGAACAACTATGGCCAATTGTGACAAAGTATGTTTTTATTATTGGGCAAGTAATTTCAGAGGAGAGGGTCTTTTAATGTTTTCCCATAGGATCCAATGTTAAATCTGTTCCCCACTGGCAGCCACCTTGCATAAAGCAAAGACCTGAAAAACACTTTTTTGTAGGGGGACAACCAAAAATCTGCTGTGGCCAAGTTTGGTTCCAATTGGCTGAACAGTTTCAGAGAAGAAGATCTTTGAATGTTTTCCCGGAGGGTCCAATGTAAAAACTATGATCCCTGCTGGTGGACATCTTGAATAAAGCACAGAGATGAAAAACAACTTTTTGCAAGAGGCCACCTCAAGACTATTTTGGCCAAGTTTGGTTCCAAATGGTCCAGTCGTCTCAGAGGAGAAGATCTTTGAATGTGTTTTCCCATAGAGTCCAATGTTAAAACTATTGCGCGAATCTGAAAAGAAAACTTTTTTGCAGGGGACCATCTAAGGACTATTGTGGCCAAGTTTGGTTTCAGTTGCCCCAGTAGTTTCAGAGAAGAAGATCTTTGAAAGTGTTTTTCCATAGGGTCTAATGTTAAAAATATCATCCCCGCTGGCGGTCATCTTGGATATTGCGCGGATCTGAAAAACAAGTTTTTTGCAGGGACCATCTAAGGACTATTGTGGCCAAGTTTGATTTCAATTGGCCCAGCAGTGTCAGAGGAGAAGATCTTTGAATGTGTTTTCCTAACGGGCCCAATGTTAAAACTATGATTCCTACTGATGGTCATCTTGGATATAGCGCGGATCTGAAAAACAAGTTTTTTGCAGGAGACCATCTAAGGACAATTGTGACCAAGTTTGGTTTCAATTGCCCAGTAGTTTCAGAGGGGAAGTTCTTTGAATGTGTTTTGGCATAGGGTCAAAAGTTAAAAGTATGATCCCCTCTTGCGGCCATCTTGGATACAGCGCGGATCTGAAAAACAATTTTTTGCAGGGGACCATCTAAGTCCTATTGTGGCCAAGTTTGGTTTCAATTGGCCTAGTAGTTGCGGAGGAGAAGATCTTTGAAAGAGTTTTCCCACAGTGTCCAATGTTAAAACCATGATCTCCGCTGGCGGCCATCTTTGCTATAGCGCGGATCTGAAAAACAAGTTTTTTGCCGGAGACCATCTAAGGACTATCAGTCGGAATGCCAGCTTGACAGGAGAGTTCCAATGTCAATTCACGGTCACGTGACTTTTGTTCTAATTTTGGAGATTGTTGACCGACATTCCAGTGGGTTCGGAAATAACCATTTTGGTGCAATAAATAATCGATACTGTAGCCCGCAAAGATAAATGAAACATTATTTGAATAATAACATTGGTACTATCTTCTCCCCAGTTCCTAATATTGCGTGGAAACTGAGAAATCATCATTTGAACTGGCCTTCATCGCGAATTCAAGAACGAGTTGGGGGTTGAATTTTTGTGACACAAAAGGAAGATACTCTAAATGATGGGTTGGTACAGCCCATGTTGGTTCAGAAATCATTACTGGTGACTTTTATTTTAGGTTTACCACAAAAAATGTAGTAGGATGCAATTGTGTCAGTTATTTCTGAGCCGACCGGGCATTGCTCGGAAGCCATGATGATCATGATGCATACAAAAATGTACCTAGCACGTTGTTGGAGGGACGCATCTGTTGTCAATAAATTATTATAGTTCAAATTTTGAACCTAGCTAAAGCTTATCAGAAATCACTTAATGTAGAGATTGCATGAAATGTGAAAACGGGTCATTTTTAATTTAGGAAAAAAAAGGGGGGTCTTGTTTAAAAAAAAATATAGCAAACCCATAGCTGGACCCGAGGCTGGACTGCACTGGTCCACGTTCTGTCCACCAAATAAAAGAGAAAAACTTCCCAATATAAAGGTTTTTTTCTTGCCAAGCCTAAGGATATACATGTATGGCTTGAAGACCAGCAAAAAAAGCTGACCTCAAAGCCACTGGAATTTGCCTCAATTTTAACTTTTTAAGGGTATATCTATATTTTTTTTTCTAAAAAAATATGACGGGGATATTATCGCAAAATTTTAAGAAAAATTATTGTTTCATAGTGAAAAAATGAATTTAAAAAGAAAAAAAATTTCAGTTCACTACAAAGAAAAAAAAATTCTGAAAATAATCTTGAAGGAATGTAAAAAAATATATTAATATGATTGGAGTAAAGACACAAAAAAATATTAATTATATTTTGAGCCAATCAAAAAATCATAGATCAAGGACAAAGGTATGAAATATTGGATCACAAATCAGTGATCATGATTTTAGAATATTTATCAGCCACACTTGGGCCTGCAAGAGGCAAACATGTGATAACCATTATCAATGTAGCACATATATTTATAGAATAATAAAAATAAGCGCACATTATTTTGTGCTGGATTTATGTAGGGATGCTTTTAGCTGAAGTGGAAACCAAAAGCAAGTTCAGTGAAAAAAAGGTTACAATTATTTAATAAAATAAATAAACTGTATACCACACTTGTGTAGTACTCAGAGATCATGATTTTCCAAATGTTTTATACATCATAATACACAGACTAGAACATTTTATAATTAAAGCAAGATCATAGAACACAAACCAGGATTGAATTGTGCATCATATTCTGTAAAATTCTGGGATGAGGTCAGTTGTGCATCTTATATAAAACACTTTCCAGGTTGAGTACCCCCCCCCTAACAAATGAAAGAAGAAAAAAAATCTCACTCCCTCTCA
>MJUU01044800.1:0-18596 GCA_002080025.1 Modiolus philippinarum
GAAATACAATAAGGTCTTTACGACCAAGGTCGTGAAAGACCTTAAAAAGAAACACAGCAAAAACAATAAGTCTCCCCAAACTTCGTTTGGGAGACTTAATAACAAGTTATAACTGTGTTCGCAGAGCGAAACACAAAAGTCTCCCAAACGAACCCCCATATCAGATTCTTGGGCATTAGGAGACCCCTCTCATAAAAAATTTTGGCAGGGGTTCCCTTATAATTTAAGTAATACATATTGCTGTAATCAAAATACAATTATGAGCAAAAAATACAATTTTCTCAAAATTTCCAATTTTTTGCATGGTTTCCATGGCAACCATTGTTATTTTGAAATTTCCCCATTCGTTACCATCAACTTTAAACCACCTTCCAAAAACAATTTTGGCAGGAGATCCCCTTATAATCTTAGTAATACATATTGCTGTAATCAAAATACAATTATAAGCAAAAAATACAATTTTCTCAAAATTTCCAATTTTTTGCATGGTTTCAATGGCAACCATCGTTATTTTGAAATTTCCCCATCAATTACCATCCATTGCAATCAATTTTAAACCCCCTTCCAAGAAAACATTTGAGCAGAGGTTCCCCTTATAATTTAAGTAATACATACTGCTGTAATCTTAATACAATATATAAGCAGAAAATACAATTTTCTCAAAATTTCCAATTTTTTGCATAGTTTCCATGGCAACCATTGTTATTTTGAAATTTCCAATACCATGGAACTCTTTCTTACATGACACACATCTTTCTTATGAAGTTTCATTTAGCTAGTATTAAAAGTTTTTGAGATACTGTGAGAAATATGGTACAAAACATTCAAAATTTCATTTTCCCATAGGGTTAACATTGGACAACCCCACCCCTTTTTGAGCCCCCCAAATGTATCCGAAATTGACCCCTCCTGGAATTTTTTTCCTGATTGCACATCTAGATATATGGGGCTAACCTAATACAAAGTTTCAAAGCTTTTGGTGTTATGGTCTCTGAGATCTGGTTCGGACAAGTTCATTGCGACCGGAATAAAGAAGGATGGAAGAATAATACTAATAAGAAACGCAACAAAAACAATAAGTCTCCCAAACTTCGTTTGGGAGACTTAACAAGTAATAACTGTGTTCGCAAGCGAAACACAAAAGTCTCCGAAACGAACTCCCATATCGGATACCAAGGCATTACGAGACTCCCTTTTGAAAAAAAATTTGGGTAGGGGTTTCCCCTCATAACCTATGTAAAAAAATAATTTCTGGTTTTCCTTCTATGACAACCAAATGCTCTTTTGTCCATAACATCACATTTCAGACCCTTTCAAAAAAAATGGGCAGGGGTTCCCCTTATAAGCTATGTAATACATATTTCTGAAAATTCCTTCTTTTTTTATCAGAAAACCTGATTTTCCCCCCAAAAATATGCTTTTGGTTTTGTTTCCATGGCAACCAAATGCTCTTTTGTCCATTACATCCAATTTCAGATCTCTTTCCAAAGAAAATTTGGGCAGGGGTTCCCCTTATAACCTATTTAAGACATATTTATCAAAATTCCTTTTTTTGTCAGAAAACTCAATTTTTGAACAAAAAATACGTTTCTGGTTTTCTTTCCATGGTAACAAACTGCTCTTTTGTCCATTACACCCAATTTCAGACCCTTTCCAAAAAAAATTGGACAGGGGTTCCCTTTATAAGCTATGTAATACACATTTCTCAAAATTCCTTCTTTTTTATCAGAAAACCTGATTTTCCCCTAAAAAATATGCTTTTGGTTTTGTTTCCATGGCAACTAAATGCTCTTTTGTCCATTACATCCAATTTCAGATCTCTTTCCAAAGAAAATTTGGGCAGGGGTTCCCCTTATAACCTATTTAATACATATTTCTCAAAATTCCTTTTTTGGGGGGGCAGAAAACTCAATTTTTCAACAAAAAACACGTTTCTGGTTTTGTTTCCATGACAACAAAGTGCTCTTTTGTCCATTTCATCCAATTTCAGACCCTTTCCAAAAAAAAATTGGGCAGGGGTTCCCCTTATAACCTAAGTAATACACACTGCTATAATTAAAATACTATTATCAACAGAAACTACTATTTTCCCAAAATTTCCATTTTTTTTGGTATGGGTTCCATGGCAACGGTAGTTATTTTGAAATTCCCAATGCTGTGGAACCCTTTCTTACATGATCCTTACCTTTCTGATGTAGTTTCATGGAGCTAGTGTTAATAGTTTTTGAGAAACAGTGAAAAAAAAATGGTGAAAAACTTTCAAAATTTCAATTTCCCATAGGGTTACTATAGGACGACCCCACCCCTCTTTGATACACCCAAAAGTACCCTTAATGGACCCATTTTGAAAATCTTTTGATGATTGCACATCTAGATACATGGGGCTAATATCCTACAAAATTTAAAAGCTCTAGGTTTGATGGTCTCTGAGATTTTGCGCGGACAAGTTCATTGTGGACGAGAAGAAAGGGAAATAAGAATAATAATAAGAAACGCAACAAAAACAATAAGTCTCCCAAACTTCGTTTGGGAGACTTAATAATAATAAAAATTTATAACTGTATCAGGATGCTGATACAAAAGTCTCCCAAACGAACTCCCAAATCAGAAATCCAGGCTTAAAATCACTTCCAGACATCATAACCAACCTGTCTGTTGAGTTTTATTCAATTCTGAGCACTTTCAATTATCCCGCCTTTTTTTCTGTTTCCGTGGCAACCGGTGTCATTTTGAAGTCTTGGAGACTGGAACCCTATTTCCAATGTCCTAAGCAACCTTTCTGTAAAGTTTCATCAAATTCGGAGCACTTTCATTTTCCCGCCTTTTATGCAATTTCCATGGCAACCGGTGCCACCTTTTTGCAATTTCCATGACAACCGATGCCAAGTTGTAGTCTTGAAGACCGGAACCCTATTCCCCATGCCCAAACCAACCTTTCTGTAAAGTTTCATCCAATTCGGGGCACTTTCATTTTCCCGCCTTTTTGCAATTTCCATGGCAACCGGTGCCAAGTTGAAGTCTTGGAGACCAGAAACCAATTCCCCATGTCCTAAGCAACCTTCCTGTAAAGTTTCATCCAATTCCGAGCACTTTCATTTTCCCGCCTTTTTTGCCTTTTCCATGGAAACCGGTGCCATTTTGAAAATTTCAAGACCTGTTTGCACCTTTCGGGATAGGGATCCATCTTTCTGTGAAGTTTGGTGAAGATTGGACCATTGGTTTCCGAGAAAATGGTCGGACAAATTTTGAGGCGGAAAGACAAGAAGAACAAGAAAAATAAAAATAAGAATTGAGTAAAAACAATAAGTCTCCCCAAACTTCGTTTGGGAGACTTAATAAGAAACGCAACAAAAACAATAAGTCTCCCAAACTTCGTTTGGGAGACTTAATAATAAAAAAAGAAATACAGTTAAAACAATAAGTCTCCCCAAACTTCGTTTGGGAGACTTAATAACTAGATTTGCAATTGCAGGCAATAGCTGATGTCGCCCCTGGCAGCCAATTTGATGCTTCCATCTTGTTTGCAGCGTCAAAATCTACCTAGAAATCAATTTTTGTAGAAATTGGACAAAATTGAAATATTGACGAATTTTTTAAAATGGCGGCCATTTTGAAATTTTCTTCCATTGCATCTTGTTCGCAGTGTCAAAATCTACCTAGAAATCAATTTTCATTGACATCGGACATGGTTCAATTTTTTTTACGTATTTTGGCGGCCATTTTGAAAAATTTCTTCGCATAGATTCCTTCCACTCATCTTATTGAACATTTCTCTAAAATATGAAGAGTTTCTGCAAAGCAGTTGCCGAGATATTGAATCCTCAATTTTTTAACGAAAAATGGCGGCCATCTTGGAAATGGCGGCCATTTTGAAATTTTTTTTGACCGTCATGCACAACCTAACATGGTGGTCCAACTGTGTGCTAAGTATCAAGTGATTTGGTTCAGGCGGCTTTGAGAAAAGGCCCGGACAAAATTCCGGGAAGTAAAATAATAATAAAGAAAAAAAAAAAATAACAAAGAAACGGAACAATAACAATATGTCTCCCCGACTTTGTCTGGGGCGACATAATAAGAAACGGAGTAATAACAATATATCGTCCCGACTACGTCACGGGCGACATAACAAGTGAAAAGTGTATTCGCAAGCGAAACACAAAAGTCTCCCAAACGAACTCCAATATCGGATTTCAAGGCATTACGAGACTCCCTCGAGAAAAAATTGGGCAGGGGTTCCACTTATAAACTATGTAATTCATATTTCTCAAAAGTCCTTTTTTTATCAGAAAACTGAATTTTTTCAACCAAAGAATACGTTTTTGTTTCTATGGCAAACAAGTGCTCTTTTCTCCATTATACCCTATTTCAGACCCTTTCCAAAAAAGATTTAGGCACGGGTTCCCCTTATAAGCTATGTAATACATATTTCCTAAAATTCCTTTTTTTTATCAGAAAACCTGATTTTTCAAAAAAATAAGTTTCTGGTTTTGTTTCCATGGCAACCAAATGCTCTTTTGTCCATAACACCCAATTTCAGGCCTCTTTCCAAAGAAAATTTGGGCAGGGGTTCCCCTTTTAACCTATGCAATACATATTTCTCAAAATCCCCTTTTTTAATCAGAAAACTCAATTTTTCTACCAAAAAATATGTTAATGGTTTGTCCATTTCACCCAATTTCTGACCCTTTCCAAAAAAAAAAAAAAAAAAAAAATGGGCAGGGGTTCCCCTTATAAGCTATGTAATACACATTTCTCAAAATTCCTTCTTTATAAAAAAAACCTGATTTTTCAAAAAAAAAATTGTTTCTGTTTTTGTTTCTATGGCAAACAAGTGCTCTTTTGTCCATTACACCCAATTTCAGACCCTTTCCAAAAAAAAAATTGGACAGGAGTTCCCCTTTTAAGCTATGTAATACATATTTCTCAAAATTCCTTCTTTTTCCATTTTTTATGATTTTTCAAAAACAGATTAGTTTTTGGCTTTGTTTCCATAGCAACCAAATGCTCTTTGGTCCATTTAACCCAATTTAAGACCTCCTTCCAAAAAAAATAGGGCAGGGGTTCCCCTTATAACATATGTGATATGTATTGCTGTAATCAAAATATGATCATTAGCAAAAAATACTATTTTCTCAAAATTTCCATTATTTGGTCGGTTTCCATGACAACTGAAATTATTTTGAAATTTCCAAAGTTGTAGAAAATTTTCTTACGTTACAAACATCTTTCCTATGAAGTTTTATGTAGCTAGTATAAAAAGTTTTTGAGATAATGTGAGAAATAAGTTGAAAAATATCCAAAATTTCATTTTCCCATAGGGTTAACATTGGCGACCCCACCCCTTTTTGAGCCCCCCAAATGTACCATAATGAACCCTCTTTGGAACAATTTTTCTTTTATGTACAACTAGATACATGGGGCCAACATCCTACAAAGTTTCGAAGTTCTAGGTGTAATGGTCTCTGAGATCTGGTTCGGACAATTTCATGGAGACGAGAAGAAAGAAAGAAATCGGAATAATAACTAGTACTAATTGTGTTTGGATGCAAATACAGGAAGTCTCCCAAACGAACTGACATATCAGAATTCAAAGGCTTTAGATGAGACTCACGGATTTAAAACAACCTTTCTGTCAATTTATATTCAGTTCTAAGGGCTTTGTAATTTCCCGCCTTTTTTCCCTTTCCATGGCAACGGTCGCCATTTTGAACTCTTGGAGACCGTAAGCCAATTCAACACATGTTTAGCAACTTTTCTTTAAAATTTTATCGAATTCTGAGGATTTTAATTTTCGTGCCTTTTTTTACCGTTTCCATGGCAACGGCCGCCATTTTGAAAATTTTTTGACCAAAAATCAATTCTATGCATACTAGACAACCTTCCTTTTAAATTTGATCCAATTCTGAGCACTTTTAATTTTCCCGCCTTTTTTTCTGTTTCCATGGTAATGACCGCCATTTTCAACATTTTATGACCAAAAATCAATTCTATGCATGCTAGGCAATCTTCCTGTTAAAATTCATCCAATTCTGAACACTTTTAATTTTCCAGCCTCTTTCCGTTTCCATGGCAACGGCCGCCATTTTGAAATTTTTAAGACCAAAAATCAAGTCTATGCATGCTAGGCAACCTTCCTGTAAAATTTCATGCAATCCTGAGCACTTTTGATTTTCCCGCCCTTTTTTTGTTTCCATGGCAACGACGGCTATTTTGAAAATTCCAAGACTTAACTGCTCATCTTTGTGTTGGTATCTACCATCCAACAAAGTTTCATTAAGTTATGATGACTGGTCTTCGAGAAATGTGTCGGACAAAGTTTTGGCGGAAAGCTGAAGAAAAAGAAGAATAATAACTAGATTTGCAATTGCAAGCAATAGCTGATGTCGCCCATGGCAGCCAATTCGATGCTCCCATCTTGTTCGCAGCGTCAAAATCTACCTAGAAATCAATTTTCGTCGAGATCGGACAACGTTGAAGTTTTGACGTATTTTGGCGGCCATCTTGGAAATGGCGGCCATTTTGAAAAATTTTTCGGTAGCCTGCACTTCTCGTCATGGTGATCTAACTTCCTGCCAAGTTTCATTTCCTTACATCAAACCGTTTTCTCAAAATAGTCCGGACAAAAATGTGTGGAAGAACAATAATAATAATAACAAAGAATAATAATAAGAAGAAGAAGAAAAAGAAGAAACAGAAAAATAACAATATGTCGCCCCCGACATTTGTCTGGGGCGACATTATAAGAATAATAATAATAAGTAATAACTGTGTTCGCAAAGCGAAACACAAAAGTCGCCCAAACCTCCCATGGATCGCCATCCTAACAATTTTTTTATTTTGAAAATATGTTCTACACTTCATACAAAACCTTCCTGCCAAATTTCATGCGATTTGGAGCACTTTTAGCTTTCCTGCCTTTTTTCAGTTTCCATGGCAACGGCCGCCACTTTGTAAAATTTTTTCTTCAAAATGTGTTCTACCCTTCATACACAACCTTCCTGTAAAATTTCATGCAATTTGGAGGACTTTTAATTTTCCCGCCTTTTTTTAGTTTCCATGGCAACGGCGGCCATTTTGAAAATTCCAAGACTGAAATGCACATCTTGGAATGGGGTTCCATCTTACTGTGAAGTTTGGTTAAGACTGGACCAATGGTCTTTGAGAACTAGGTGGGACAAGTTCACGGCGGAAGAAAAAGAGGAATAATAATAATAATAACAAGTGATAACTGTGTTCGCAAGCGAAACACAAAAGTCTCCCAAACGAACTCCCATATCGGACTTCAAGGCATTACGTGACTCCTTCAAGAAAAAAATTGGGCAGGGATTCCCCTATAACCTATGTAATACATATCTCAAAATTCCTCCTTTTTTATCGGAAATCTGATTGTCCAAAAAAAATATGTTTCTGGTTTTGCTTCCATGGCAACAAAGTGCTCTTTTGTCCATTACATCCAATTTTAGCCCTTTCCAAAAAAAAAATTGGGCAGGGGTTCCCCTTTTAGGCTAGGTAATATATATTTCTCAGAATTCCTTTTTTTTATCAGAAAACTCAATTTTTCAACAAAAAATATGCTTCTGGTTTTGTTTCCATGGCAACCAAGTGCTCTTTTGTCCATTGCAACCAATTTCAGACCCTTTCCAAAAAAAAATTGGGGCAGGGGTTCCCCTTATAACCTATTTAATACATATTTCTCCAAATTCCTTTTTTTATCAGAAAACTCAATTTTTCGACAAAAGATATGTTTCTGGTTTTGTTTCCAAGGCAACAAAGTGCCCTTTTGTCCATTACATCCAATTTCAGACACTTTCCAAAAAAAATTTGGGCAGGGGTTCCCCTTATAACCTATTTAATACATATTTCTCAAAATTCGTTATTTCTAATCAGAAAACTCAATTTTCAACCAAAAATATGCTTCTGGTTTTGTTTCCATGGCAACCAAGTGCTCTTTTGTCCATTGCAGCCTATTTCAGACCCTTTCCCCCCAAAAAAATTGGACAGGGGTTCCCCTTATAATCTATGTATTATATATTTCTCGAAATTCCTTATTTTTTTATCAGAAAACTCAATTTTTCATCCAAAAATATGCTTATGGTTTTGTTTCCATGGCAACCAAGTGCTCTTTTGTCCATTTCAGCGAATTTCAGACCCTTTCGCCAACAAAATTTGGGCACGGGTTCCCCGTATAATCTTAGTAATACATATTGCTGTAATTAAAATACTTTTATCAACAGAAACTACTATTTTCCCCAAATTTCCATTTTTTGGTATGGTTTCCACGACAACGGTAGTTATTTTGAAATTTCCAATGCTGTGAAACCCTTCCTTACATGACCCTAAACTTTCCCATGAAGTTTCATGGAGCTAGTGTTTCTAGTTCTGAGAAACAATGAAAAATATGATGAAAATCATTCAAAATTTCATTTTCCCATAGGTTACTATAGGACTACCCCACCCCTTTTTAATACCCCAAAAGTACCCTTATTCGAACCCCCACCCCCCTTCAAAAAAATTTTTAATGATTGCACATCTAGATACATAGGGCTAATATGCTGCCAAGTTTGAAAGCTCTAGGTCCAATTGTCTCTGAGATCTGCTTCGGACAACTTTATCCGGACGAGAATAAAGATGGAAGAATAACAAGTGATAACTGTGTTCGCAAGCGAAACACAAAAGTCTTCCAAACGAACTCCCATATCGGATTTCAAGGCATTACGAGACTCCCTAAGAAAAAAAATAGGCAGGGGTGCCCCTTATAACCTTTGTAATTCATACTTCTCAAAATTCCTATTTTTTATCACAAAACTCAATTTCTAAACCAAAAAAATACATTTCAGCTTTTGTTTCCATGGCAACCAAATGCTCTTTTGTCCATTACACCCTATTTCAGACCTCTTTCCAAAGAAAATTTGGACAGGGGTTCCCCTTAAAACCTATGTTATACATATTTCTCAAAATTCCCCTTTTTAATAAAAAAACTCAATTTTTCTACAAAAAATATGTTTATGGTTTTGTTTCCTTACAACGTATGCTCTTTTGTTCATTACACCTTATTTCAGACCCTTTCCAAAAAAAAAAAAAAAAAAAAATTGGGCAGGGCTTTCCCTTATGAGCTATGTAATACATATTTCCAAAAATTCCATCTTTTTTATCAGAAAACCTGATTTTTCCAGAAAATTAGTTTCTGGTTTCGTTTGCATTACAACAAATAGCTCTTTTGTCCATTACACCCAATTTCAGACCTCTTTCAATAGAACATTTTGGCAGGGGTTCCCCTTATAACCAATTGAATACATATTTCTCAAAATTTCTTTTTTTATGAGAAAACTCAATTTTTCAATAAAAAAATACGTTTCTGGTTTTGTTTCCATGGCCACAAAGTCCTCTTTTATCCATTTCACCCATATTCTGACCCTTTCCAAAAAGAAATTGGGCAGGGGTTCCCCTTATAAGCTATGTAATACATATTTCTCAAAATTCCTTCTTTTTATCAGAAAATCAGATTTAAAAACAAAAAATAAGTTTCAGCTTTTGTTTCCATGGCAACCAAATGCTCTTTTATCCATTACACCCTATTTCAGACGTCTACCAAAGAAAATTTGGGCAGGGGTTCCCCTTATATCTTATGTAATACATATTTCTCAAAATTCCTCTTTTTAATCAGAAAACTCAATTTTTCTACAAAAAAATATGTCTATGGTTTTGTTTCCTTACAACGTAGGCTCTTTTGTCCATTTCACCCAATTTCAGACCCTTTCCAAAAAAAATTTGGGCAAGGGTTTCCCTTATAAGCTATGTAATACATATTTCTCAAAATTCCTTCTTTTTTGTCAGAAAACCTGATTTTTCCAAAAAAAAAAATAGCTTCTGGTTTTGTTTCCATGGCAACAAAATGCTCTTTTGTCCATTTAACCCAATTTCAGACCTCTTTCAAAAGAAAATTTGGGCAGGGGTTCCCCTTATAACATATGTGATATGTATTGCTGTGATCATAATATAATTTTTAGCATAAACAATTATTTTCCAAAAAAAAATTTGTTTTGTTTCCATGACAACCGAAATTATTTTGAAAGTTCCAATGCTGTAGAACCCTTTCTTACATCAAAAATACCTTTCCTATGGAGTTTCATGAAGCTAGTATCAAAACTTTTTGAGATGCAGTGAGAAATAGGGTGAACAATATCCAAAATTTCATTTTCCCATAGGGTTAACATTGCAGACCCAACCCCTTTTTGAGCCCCCAAAATGTACCCTTAATAAACCCCTTTTCAAAAATTTTTGTTTTAGGCACAACTAGATATATGGGGCCAACATCCTACAAAGTTTCAAAGTTCTATGTCAAATGGTCTCTGAGATCTTGTTCGGACAAGTTCATCCGGACGAGAATAAAGAAAGAAAGCGGAATAATAACAAGTTATAACTGTGTTCGCAAGCGAAACACAAAAGTCTCCCAAACGAACTCTCATATCCGATTCCTGGGCATTTTAAAATCCCCTTTGAAAAAAAATTTGAGCAGGGGTTCCCCTTATAATTTACTTTATACATTTAGTTGAAATCAAAACAACACACAGCAGAAAACATGTTTTTCTCAAAATTATAGCTTTTTGGCTTGGTTTCCATGGCAACCAGATGCTCCATTATTTTACCTTGTTTCAAAAACAATTTGGGCAGGGGTTCCCCTTATAACCTAAATAATACATATAGCTGTAATGAAAATATAATTATCAATAATAAATGTGTTTTCTCAAAATTTTTGTATGGTTTCCATGGCAACGGTTCTAATTATGAAATTTCTAACCCTGTGGGACCCTTTCTCACATGAAAAACATCTTTCCTATGAAGTTTCAAGGAGTTACAGTTACTAGTTTTCAAGATACAGTGAAAAAATGGTGAAAAAAATTCTAAATTTCATTTTCCCATAGGGTTAACTTGGAGGACCCCACCCCTATTTGAGCCCCCAAATGTACCCTAAATGGACCCCAATCTAATTTTTTTTTAGATTATGCACAACTAGATACATGGGGCTAACATGATACAAAGTTTCAAAGCTCTAGGTTAAAAGGTCTCTGAGATCTACTCCGGACAAGTTCATCCGGTCGAGAAGAAAGAAAGAAGAATAATAATAATAAGAAACGCAACAAAAACAATAAGTCTCCCAAACTTCGTTTGGGAGACTTAATAATAAAAGACGCAACAAAAACAATAAGTCTCCCAACTTCGTTTGGGAGACTTAATAATAGTAAGAAACGCAACCAAAACAATAAGTCTCCCAAACTTCGTTTGGGAGACTTAATAAGAAACGGTGCAAACACAAGAAGTCGCCAAACTTCGTTTGGGCGACTTAATAATAAAAACTGAGCAAAAACAATAGGTCTCCACAAACTTCGTTTGGGAGACTTAATAAGAATTGAGCAAAAACAATAGGTCTCCACAAACTTCGTTTAGGAGACTTAATAAGAACGGTAGTAAAACAATAATTCTACCCAAACTTTGTTTGGAAGACTAAATAAGAAACACAGCAGAAACAATAAGTCTCCCCAGACTTCGTTTGGGAGACTTAATAATAAGAAACACTGTAAACACAATAAGTCACCAAACTTCGTTTCGGTGACTTAATAAGAAACGGAGCAAAAACTATAAGTCTCTCCAAACTTCATTTGAGAGACTTAATAAGATATCTGAATTGCGGAAACTACTAGAATTAACCTTTGTCTGTGTGTAAAAGCCCAGAAAATGTGGTCAAGACTAATGCTAGAGTTGACGAATGTTGAGATGTTGAAATTAAAAACACTATAATAATTTTGGATTATTGAGTATAAACAAAAATAAGGGCCAAATAACAGGTGTCGAAATTATAGTTGAGACAGCTGGACCCCAAAATTGTAAGTACCGCAAAAATAAGTGTAAAAAAATAATGGAGCTTTACTTCATACCCCGAAATGTCGTTCACAAAATTTTCAAGTTCTCAAGTGCAAAACTCCAAAATCTATTTGACCTCTGAACCCAAAATCAAATTTTTGGCCTTGGTTTAGTTACATACCAAGTTTGAAGATGATATGTTATTTCGTTCACAGGTGATCAGTCGGAAACCTTCGGGATAGAAGAAAGACAAACGGACGGGCAGACACACGCCAGATGGTATCACATAATACCACGCCAATTGTGTGGCGGGGTATATAAAAATAAAAACAATGAAATTATAAAAGAAACGAAAAATAGATATGCAATGTATATTCCTGTCCACAAAATGATATCATTTTTCTTAAAATCTGATAATATTTGCACATAAAACTGTCATTCTAAAGTACTAACCATTAAGTTCATAAGTTAACTGAGAGCTTGTTGTGATTAAGAAATAGATTATTGCAAGCGGGCTCAATGCGAATTAGAACATGGGCAGACCTTATATTTGTCAATATTTTATACCGAGCGATAGCGAGGTATAAAATGAAGACAAATATAAGGTCTGGCCATGTTCTAATTCGCATAGAGCCCAATTGCAATAATCTATTTCGATTCTAATGTATTTAACAAGAGTTTTGATCATTTGAAGCGGCTCTAAGAGAGCAATATTCGGTTTTGCACTAGAATTGATATATGTCGGAAAACTGCATACAAACACATATAAATGGACATAGAGAAATCTTTATTCGTTGTTTTATTAATGCAAGTGGCTCATAAACTTATGAATTTATACAAATAATCTGTTATATAACATATAAAATACGGATATTTTGAAATCGAACGGGTATAAGTATGAGCTGGTTATGTTTCGGATTTATATGACTGCTTAGTTATTTTATTTTTGAAGCCAAAATGGGAATAAAATTCATCTTTATAACTTTATTAGCGTTAAAATTTAAATCGTAGAGTATGATATACTACATAGATAAGATTTCATAACAACAACACATTCGTTGCTAGGTTACGGTTATGTCAATTTCAGCTCCCAGTCTTGAATTTAGTAACTGTTGTAAATTTCTTTTATTGTTATTATTTGATATGGATTTCGGGGTTGATTCATTATTTAAAACGTTATTTACGCAAAATTACATGAATATTGATTGAATAAAATGTGAAATTATGCATTACGAATGTCCTTTTGTAGCAAAATGTACGCATGTGCTAAAAATATTGTTGGAATTAGAACGTAGCTTTGTTTCCAAAGCGAAAGAAGAGCGTCATATTAGAATAACAAGTTTTTGATTGTCAGATAATTATCTGCAGATGATCAGTTAGTGTATATGAAATATTTTAAACAATTTAATCGTCAAATTAAGCGACCCCGTAGGTTGATCGATGGCAAGTCAAACAGTAACAAATAAATGATGTTCCTGTATGTAGAAAAAAAACACACTGTAAACAATGATACATAATCATAAATTAATTTGATAGAATTTCTTATTAATTCAAATTACAAGAGATCATCATATTATGGTCTTATTGCAAGAAAAAACACATCAAAGGGATTATTATGCCTTTTTTGAATAATTAAAATATACTGAATTCACTTGAAATACAGTAAGGGATTATAATGCCCTTGTCAAAAATCAAGTAATAAAATAAGAAAGAGAAAGAATTGTTTGTGATCAACCAGGAGTAAAACCCTTTGTTTTCTTTATAAACTGTTGTACAGATAAGAAGATGACTCCTAGCAAGACCTTTTGTCTTTGTAATCTCTGTGTTATACTGTATATTTATTATAGCAACATAAGAGCACATGCAATAGATGAGCATGATAATCTATTACATCAATAACTTCTGTGGTCAGGCTATGTCACCCAAAAAATAAAACACACACAAAATAAAATCTAGAGATATTCATGACCCGAACCTGATTATCAATGCTCATATACAGATTAACAAGCAGGATGATAAAGCAAATATCATGTGATTAGTTCACAATATTTTATATTGACATTGTAACTAAGTAAAGGAGATACAATGGCCAAGTGTGAATTCATGAAAAAGAATCCACGAGCCGGAGGCGAGTGGATTGATTATCATGAATTCACACTTGGCCATTGTTTCTCTTACTTAAACCATTGTTGAGACATTTATGTAATCAAGAGATTAAAAGGATTATGGCCTATCTAATTACTGCATTGTTATCTTCGTACTATATATGTCTTAATGAACGAAAGTTCACTCAGTATCAAAGAAGAATTATATTGATGAAGTTGTTCTAAAAGTCTGATTTTAACCGATATCTAATACTCAGATAAACTTCAATTGTGGTATTTGTATTTTTCAAAGTGAATCGAAAGGGCATTAAATTCAGTAGAAAAATGTCGGTGAATAGTGTTGAACCTCTAAACTTCATCAAAGAAGAACGAAAAAGAGAGAATAACGTAAGTTTTATCTGTATAACGAAATTCTTTCTGCCAAAGCATATTTTAATATTTTTAACCCCAGGGTAATACTTGCACGAGGAAATTGCAGGGGAAAGAAGAGAATAATTTGTTGTTATATTTGATTTTACTCGAGTCACTTTTCTTATTGGAAATAAATTAAAAAAAATTAAAAAGAAAAGAAACATGATGTTTAATTGTATATAGAATCTTTATCCCCCCAAAGGAAGAAAATTGACAAAATGACTATTCACTGAGCTGTACGTATTTGAAACGTCTATTATATTACTTATTGATAAAGTTCCATCATAAAAAGACTTTTTCAATGGAAACAGATGAAAAGAATTCATCAAAAATTTTTAAACAGTGGCGGATCCAGCGAGGGTCAAAGGCGCACGTCCCCCTGGCACTAGTGACCTTTTTTCAAATTGAACAAAATAAGTAGAGTTTTGTTTCTTTAGTATGTTTATTTAAGCAAATTATTAAAAACATCATATCCAGGGTACATTGTCACGACTTGACAAATAAATGACAGTTTAATATCCACGTACCTGTTATTCTTATTTAGTGAATTTTAAAATAAGTTGAAGAACTGTAAAATAAGACTACGTAATTGTCAACGTTTTCATAACATTTCGCTTCTTTTCATTTGGTTATATTCAGCAATTCTTACCATTTCGGCAATTTATGTGTCATTAATACAGATCATACATAAAACTCTAAGATAAGGCCATGAAAAGATAATTCATAGATTCTCATCTATTTGTTTCTCAAAATTTTGGGCGGGTGGGCGACTTTCATTTTATATGTTTATCATTTTGTGAAAAATGCTTTACTTTTATAAGAAATGTACCACAATTTGCCAAAAAAATCAGAATAAAATTTGTTCAGGCATGTAAAAAAACACGGGCTAGAAGGGATGAAAATCTAGGATATACTTTTTTTTCATTATGGCCTAATGTTACTTTTTTCTAAACAGTAACACATTAAAATAATTGAGCTAGGAATATAAAGTTCAAGTCCAATTTTAACTATTCTAAAAACCTTTCCCTTGTTTAGGTCACGATCTCCTGAAATTCTTGTTTAACAGGAACTTTTGCCAAAAACTTACGGTTCAAGGGAATAACATGGGCTCTTGACTCCTAGGCTCAAACCGTTTTTGAACGTGGGGATCTGGGCTACTCCACCGGGTTCTGGGCTGTAACACTATGGTTCCGGGCTCTAGCACAAGGGCCTGGGCTCTAAAACAAGGGATCCGGGCTCCAACACTAGGCTCCATGCTCCACTCATAGGAATCTGGGCTGTACATACATGGGTTCCGGGCTCTCAGAGAGCTTGGGATTTCGTGTTATTACCCCTGGTAATGATATTTCAAAGTTTTGCCTTGTTAAAGGCCCTTTTTTAATAAGCAGCTAAGTGGTACAGAAAATATATAAATTCATGAAAAAAGTGTAAAAGCCGAATATTTCATTTATTTTTCTTTATACCAAATGCATATATTCTTGAAGAAATAGATCATCTCAGCACAGCTGGAAAAGCCCGTTATCTATGACTGTGGATCCAGAGGAGGGTTTCCGGGGGTTGGAACCCCCCTTTTTTCTGGACAATCGTGTATTTCTTTATATGAATATCCTGATGCTTTGTTTAAAAATACCTTCAAAAATGTTCGCGTCTCGCTCCGCTCGGCGAAATTTCCTTTCATTTGTAATTGGACCCCCTCTTTTCTAATTGCCTGGATCTACGCCTGGACTGTGCTTTTCACCACATTTGGATGCAGAATTTTGTAACTGGAGGGAACTCGTAAAAGATTATGAAATTATTTTTTTTTGATGTTGTGAAGAAAAGATCGAATTTTAATTTCCGCGTATTTATCAGATATTTATTTTGAATCTAGTTGTAGGAAATATAAATAACCATACAACATGTACAATATACATTACTGAGGTTAGTTTAAATGACCCAGTAAAGCACGGACCATTGGATTTCCGGGGGTTGGGTTTGGATTTCTGGCCGCGGTCTATGCTAAGAAAATCTCCGACACCAGCACCTGGGTTAAAAAAATTATCTAGCCCTTGCGTTGATCATTAGAAAAAACACTCACCCAACAAGTAACAAATTTCCTAGCATGCGGTCCAAAACGTTTCCCAGATCGGGTGAAAATCCTAGCCCCCCNTCCGTGCCTAACGAAAGTATCTCAACACTCGATGCGAACAAAACTATTTCGCTTGATCGGACAATCAGTTCGCAGTGAAATGCAGTAAACATACATTTCCCCCCGGGGCGTTTTTAAACTTTAAATTGGAGATAACAACAGAGGGTAAACCGTGGGTTCTTTAAAAAGAATCCACAATTAATACAATAGATGACGTCATAACAATGGTTTAAGGGAAAATAAAATACACTCTGGAAGCTATCGTACCAAAATTTTGACTTTCTGTAAATGTCCGATTCACTGTATTTAACTGTATGGTGTAGGAACAATGCCTTGAATCATCCGGATGAAAAGAGGGAGGTGTCTCTTTCATACACCACGTTGAAAAAATGACAGAGAAGGACATAGACGCCTGCAAAATATTGGCTTACTATTGTATGTGAATCTCTGGGAAGGTCTTCTGAAATAAACGATTATTTTAAAGGTCGAAAAAAGTCCATTTAAAATGACAAAGAGCACATCGACAGAAATCTTGAACGTCTAAAATACTAAATAATGGGAGATCGAAAAGAGACAGTAACACTTTAAACTATATTAATCCTCTGCTCACCTTTTGTGAAACTGACGTTGTCGAATAAATCTCCATCTGACCATTTCCGTGTCTTGATGTGGCAGCCTACCAAGTGCTATTTTTCATTCTCACTGTGCTGAGAACTTTAAAACTTGTATTCTCGCTGACATTTACTTTAACATGTTTAAACAAAATTGCAAACTGACCGGAAGAGAAAATGTTTCAGTGCTTCGTGCAATTAAACATCTGATCGATTATTGAATTGCCTGGGCTGTGTCCAGCTACAATGTTTATTACAAGGCATCAATATACCACGTGCCTAACAAACTTGCACGAGTGCTTGATTATGATTCGATTGGATTTTGTTCCTAAGTTTATCGAACTGCCAATCACTCATGAATTATATCTATGTTACAAAACATTTTACCACGTTCTTGCTCATGAATATATTTAAATAATCTCGCATAGCTAGTTTAAGTAAAGGAGATACAATGGCCAAGTGTGAATTCATGAAAAAGAATCCACGAGCCGGAGGCGAGTGGATTGTTTATCATGAATTCACACTTGGCCATTGTTTCTCTTACTTAGACCATTGTTGAGACATTTATGTAATCAAGAGATTAAAAGGATTATGGCCTATCTAATTACTGCATTGTTATCTTCGTACTATATATGTCTTAATGAACGAAAGTTCACTCAGTATCAAAGAAGAATTATATTGATGAAGTTGTTCTAAAAGTCTGATTTTAACCGATATCTAATACTCAGATAAACTTCAATTGTGGTATTTGTATTTTTCAAAGTGAATCGAAAGGGCATTAAATTCAATAGAAAAATGTCGGTGAATAGTGTTGAACCTCTAAACTTCATCAAAGAAGAACGAAAAAGAGAGAATAACGTAAGTTTTATCTGTATAACGAAATTCTTTCTGCCAAAACACATTTTAATATTTTTAACCCCAGGGTAATACTTGCACGAGGAAATTGCAGGGGAAAGAAGAGAATAATTTGTTGTTATATTTGATTTTACTCGAGTCACTTTTCTTATTGGAAATAAATTAAAAAAAATTAAAAAGAAAAGAAACATGATGTTTAATTGTATATAGAATCTTTATCCCCCCAAAGGAAGAAAATTGAAAAAATGACTATTCACTGAGCTGAACGTATTTGAAACGTCTATTATATTACTTATTGATAAAGTTCCATCATAAAAAGACTTTTTCAATGGAAACAGATGAAAAGAATTCATCAAAAATTTTTAAACAGTGGCGGATCCAGCGAGGGTCAAAGGCGCACGTCCCCCTGGCACTAGTGACCTTTTTTCAAATTGAACAAAATAAGTAGAGTTTTGCTTCTTTAGTATGTTTATTAACACTTTATCCACCAGTGGCGTATATATCCGCTCTACTACCTAAGACTGTATTGATGTGCACCATGGCCCTCCATACAATTAAATTGCAAACTTTTTGTGCGTGTCCTGTAGCCTAATGGCAAATGTCTACAGCAATTATATGAAGTAGTTT
>MJUU01044800.1:19754-42825 GCA_002080025.1 Modiolus philippinarum
AATTTCCGCGTATTTATCAGATATTTATTTTGAATCTAGTTGTAGGAAATATAAATAACCATACAACATGTACAATATACATTACTGAGGTTAGTTTAAAAGACCCAGTAAAGCACGGACCATTGGATTTCCGGGGGTTGGGCTGGGATTTCTGGCCGCGGTCTATGCTAAGAAAATCTCCGACACCAGCACCTGGGTTAAAAAAATTATCTAGCCCTTGCGCTGATCATTAGAAAAAACACTCACCCAACAAGTAACAAATTTCCTAGCATGCGGTCCAAAACGTTTCCCAGATCGGGTGAAAATCCTAGCCCCCCCCCCTTCCCAAATTAATAGGTCCGTGCCTAACGAAAGTATCTCAACACTCGATGCGAACAAAACTATTTCGCTTGATCGGACAATCAGTTCGCAGTGAAATGCAGTAAACATACATTTCCCCCCGGGGCGTTTTTAAACTTTAAATTGGAGATAACAATAGAGGGTAAAGCACGGGTTCTTTAAAAAGAATCCACAATTAATACAATAGATGACGTCATAACAATGGTTTAAATATTATTAATTCATAACGTGGTATAAATAATTCTTATTTACTGCAATTTCAGTGTTTGATTATTTCTGACACAGTGGTTGTCCTTAATTGGCTGTGTTGATGTAATGCTGAGAAGTTTAAGAAATGTAGAACACACAGCGTTTGAGTTTGATTTTGTTAACACTGACATTTATAATGACTCTGTAAATATACCACTGATGTAATTAAAAACAGGACATTGCTTGGATTAACACCTGAGATTATATGTTTCTGTTTACATCAGCATTTATAGCTCACCTGGCATAAAATTGCCATCACTTAACGTCCGTCAGCAGTCGACCGTCTGTCCGTTGTAAACTTTTTCAAAAACCTTCTCCTCTGATACCACTGAGCCACTTGTCCTGAATCATTAGGATGGTATCTAGATTCAAAATTGTGTTCGATTATTTGAGGATGAAACAACATGGCCTTCGTTACTAAAAAAAGCACAATACAACGACAGTAGAATACCGAAGGAACAAAGAATAAGAATATATACATCAAAGTCCAGATACAAGGCAAAAGCAAGAACAACAGAAGACAGAAGACTTTGCTCTTTCCACAAAGTCACTGTATGAACTACATGCTCTACATTTACGAATTAATTGTGAAATATACACTCCATAATTATTATGATCATGAGGTAGGCATATTGCTGCTGCGAAGGGGAAAGTTCACAATTGGGAAGTCAATATCATCACGTTTGTCATGACCTATATTTCAGACGTCCATGTTCGACAATGTATAAGAAAAGGTTGAGGTATGAAGCAAAATGGGGCGTATCGGTTGTCTCTTTAATTTCAAGTTTATTGGGGGCAGATCCGATTTAAAATTCTTTAATTCTGGAGGGGGGGGGGTTGGTAACTGAATGTTTTGTCAAAAATGGTTACAGATATCAAAAACTTTTCGAAGGTAAAGCGACAAGCATGATAGAATCTTCCTGCCTAAACATTTTGAAAATAACATGAAAACCTCCTTTGGAGTTATTGTCCCTTTTCCGTAAAATGTTCAAATTTAAATGATTGTTTTTTATGAGTTGAAATTTCAAAAATGGTAAGCACATCAAGACTTAATCATATGTCAATTTTGAAGAAAATTACAAACCTGTTAAAGGGTTACTGCCCTGTATTGGTCAAAGTTTTGTAATATTTTACATTTTGACTTATATTTCAATAAAAATTTAAGAGAGAGGTTACGTTTTAGATGCAAAGTCAAGGACTGCATTGTTCCTTCATGATAGAAAGTTGCCTGATGTTTCCGCACCTCATCCAAGATGGATGATACCGGGAAGCTTAGTATAACAAACCGAACAAGAAAACACATTTACAGATATTTTCCTATGAAACTACCTTAAAATTGGAAACATTCATGATCAAAACTGTTCTTGGTTTGGCCCCTAACAAAATGTGTCCGGCAAGTCCGTATCTAAGATGGCAACCATCCGGAAACATTGTTAAACGTTAACTCGAATGGGAAATGTATTTAAAGATCTTCTCCACTGAAACTTCTTTGACAAACTGAAACCAAACTAAGACACAATAATCTTTTGGTGGTCCCCTTCAAATTTAGTAATCTTTTTGCTGGTACCTCATTCAAAATTGCCATCAGCGGTGAACATGAAACCCTTTAAGGATGGTTACTACTCAAGTTTATTATATCAAGGATTTAAAATCATTATTTTTATAAACTAGAATATTAATCATACATCAGTTTAAGCAAAAAATATTGACAGGTCAGTTTGGCCGTTTTTGAGATTTAAACGCCTGAACTTTTGGCGGGAAACCTAACTTCTGTAGACCTTTCCTTCACTTTGCATTAAGGTAATCAACATATGGAATGCGATGAAGGCATATCAAGAATTTCATCAAATTTTGTCAGAAGTCTGCTTATGATGTATAATATCATATTTTGAAAAGAAAATGGGGGTCAGTGTGCAAAATTTTCTAATGCATATTAATGGATAAAATTAGAGAGTTCCCAAAGTCTGTAACAGTTTCAAAAACCTCAGGAGTGACCATCCTAAAGATTGTGGTTATTTGGACTGTCTGTGTCAGCCATGATTCAATAGCACTATACAGGCTCTTAAGAGTCTGTAGTTTTCTAGTTTGCGTTTATACCGTGGAAACAGTGTTAGACAAGTGTTTTGTAATTTAAACACCATGTTTGTACTATATGCTGATCCCGGAAACTTCACAGTTGATTGAATGTGTGGCAAGCCATATTTATATTTAGTCGACAAAATATATTTAATTAATTCCTATTTGACATCCTATATTATGTATGAAATATTCTATAACTTAAATTGTATTACCGTTGGAGTACCTAGCTGCGGAACCGTAGCTCTTATGGTCCTTGTGCTGATTTTTTTTAATAGTTGCGGACCTATGGCTAGGGAGTACCCAAACTGCACAGGGACGGAAAATTATACTGCAAGGAAGATGTGCTCGCTTTTTTTGCCAGTGCCATTTTCAAATTGATATCAACAAAAATGAAATGGTACATCTATTTTTGACAAATGCAATAAAACTAGAGGTACTGCTGAACGCAGGAGGTCCCCGCAATAGGCAGTCACTTCCTTTGTACCAAATTATCAACATTTGTTTATGAAAATATTTTAAAAAAAAGTTAAAAAGTATCGGCAAACAGGAAGTAGTGGCACGGCAAACCTGAAAATACCTTACACGATACAACTAATCATTATGAAGTTTTACACCAAATATCAAATCATTCCCAGTTGTAGAGGCCAAGAAAACTTTGACGAAAATTTTCATCCATAGAGTGGTATAATAAAAAGTTAGAATATCGGCAAACAGGAAGTAGTGGCACAGCAAACCTAAAAATTGCTTACACGGTACAACTCATCATCATAAAGCTTCAGTCCAAATATGAAATCATTCCCACATGTAGAAACCCAGAAAACTTTGACGAAAAATTTTCTTCCATAGAGTGGTATAATAAAAAGCTAAAGTTTCGGCAAACAGGAAGTAATGGCACGGCAAACCTGAAAATTACTAACACGGTTCAACTCATCATCATAAAGCTTCAGACCACATATGAAATCACTCCCACGTGTAGAAGCCCAGAATACTTTGACGAAAAATTTTCATCCATAGAGTGGTATAATAAAAAGTTAAAAGTATTGGCAAACAGGAAGTAGTGGCACAGCAAACCTAAAAATTGCTTACACGGTACAACTCATCATCATAAAGCTTCAGACCAAATATGAAATCACTCCCGCATGTAGAAGCCCAGAAAACTTTGACGAAAAATTTCCATCCATAGAGTGGTATAATAAAACGTTAAAGTATCGGCAAACAGGAAGTAGTGTCATGGCAAACCTGAAAACTGCTTACACGGTACAACTCATCATCATAAAGCTTCAGACCAAATATGAAATCATTCCCACATGTAGAAGCCCAGAAAACTTTGACCAAAAAAATTGTTGATGGACAGACGGACGGACAGACGGACGGACAAAGTGAAAACTATAGGGCACCCGCATCTCGATGCGGGGCCCTAATGAGAACTTGTACATCAGAACACGTCGATAACATCAAGATAGATTGAAATAACGTCTGATTATTTTGGTCCTTGCCCTTAGTATTAATACTATAGGCATGTCATATATGAATTCAGGGTATCTAAAGTGATTGGTATAGGCATTTAAGCGCTAGAACGTACTGCAATGAGATTATCGGATCTCACAATTTTCAGTTCGGCCCTAAATCCTAAATCGGTCATCATCCTCAATATTTACACTATGGACCGGTACTTTAATACTTCTAAATCCTTTGGTATAGATGATCATAGATGTTTCAGAGCTGTCGTGTAAATGGTATGAAGTTGTCGGCACTTGAATAATGAGTTTGGACGTAAGTCGGCCCTGAATCGGCCTTAATTTTGAATATTTGTAGGTAATAAAGACATATGATATATGAATTCGGGGTATCTTCATTCCTCTAAATCGCTCAGTCACACTGTCATATCTGTTACCTTTTTAAAGTCTCGTGCAGTACCAGATTTGACGTTATTTCAATTTATCTTGATGTTTTCAACGTGTTTTGACGTACAAACTCGCATTTTGTTGTGTTTTTCACAAACAATAGACATTGCATTTCATTTTCGTATATATCAATATCGTAAAATTATCATATTTTGATGTTATTGTGTTCTTATTTCATGTTCCAGTTTGTATTTTCATGTCAAAGTTTACATTTGTTTTCACCATATCGTGTATTTTTGTTCACATTTTATGTAACATGTAATTTCGATGAATTGTTGCATTTTTCTTGTCTTTATTTGTCTTTTTACGGTTTTTACTGCCACCGCTGCCACTGTTAAACCACCAAATGACACTGCTACACCATCACCAATCGCCACACCCGCACCACCGCTATCACCACCAGAATATCATATTATTCCAACACCACCACCCTCATCAACCTCTTTCACCACCACGTCCATCACCCTCACCAACCTTTCCCACTACCACCACCTCCATCACAATAGCCCATCAACCCACTACTAACTCCTCCTCCACGTCCACCACTACAATCATCCCAGAATCACCTCCTCCTCCACCAAACCGTGAAATAAGCACGCTAGCACAGCCCAAATTGTACTCGCAGCTACTCAAATATGAACCCATATGATAAAATATAAAACAATACCTACTCGACAAAAAGTAAGCCATATAATACACTGTTCGATCAATAGCTCCCCGACAAATACGATGCCAATGAATATACTATCACAACAACAGCTCCTCTACAAATCCAAAGACATAAATATAGAATTTAAACAAAAGCTCTTCGACAAATTCGAAGCCATGGAATCTACCATTAAAAAAATTGGTCCCCGACAAATCTAAAGCAACAGAATTTACTATTAGAACAATAGCCACTCGGCAAATCCGAAGCATATGAATAGACTATTAGGACAATAGCCCCTCCACAAATCAAGAATCGTAGAATATTGTGTTAGTACATAATCACTTTAATAGGCGAGACCAAGGCTGAAAGCGAGGCCAAAGGTCAATGACACACTAAAGTGCATCAGCTTTCCTACAGTCCCTAGATTATTCAGAAATGAGATATAGCACTAGTATAGTGACTCCTCGACCGCCCCTCGACAAATCCGAACCCAAAGCCTTATACAAAATGTTATAGTATAATACTCATGTAATTACGGTAATAATATTGTATTATTATAACGCATAAAGTAATGCAACAAGAGTGTCGTCAAGTCATTCCTCTATGCCATGGATAGACATGACTTCAATATCCATTTAAGGCTTGTTGTGGTTAATTTTGGTCCCAATAGGTAAATAGTTTCGGACAAGAAAATGTTTGATACATCGGCGAATGAATGTCGAAGCAAAATGACAAATATAGGGATTCTTCTTTAAATAACTAAGACCGTGGCAATTCAGATGCAACAATTAAAGAACAGAACAGAACAAATAACAAAATACCGAAGTTATTATGAATTTATGTTCTGCATATGCGCATTTCGACAACTCATGTCTCATCAGTGCAGATCAAATCACAACTTTTGGAAATCCATGAACCGAAATATTTGCAAAAGCTGATAGAGACCAAATTATCAATAGAATCTAAATATGAAAGCCAAAAAACAGATGAACAAAAACGAACCAAAAATGTAAGAAAGACAATAACAATATACTTTCTGGTAAAATCAATCCTTTTTGTTGACCCCTCAATGCTGACACAAAATATATGTTGCGCGATTTATTTTGCACTTCGACCATTGAGTCTATTCCTTTAATAGAATGAAGTCAAATGGGTGTAAAAGAAATTGTAACTTTTCTCCACTTGTAAACTATAAGAAAGATATCTACAATGAAACAAGACTAGAACTAGTTTATTTGAAATTTATACAATGTGTTTTTTATTGAATTTTAAAGCTAATTTGATTAACATAGATAAGTGTATTTGCAAAGTGCAGATGGTATCGTCAAGCATACTGTGAAACTATTCATGCTCGAACTGACATAAATCACATGTGAATACAATTCCGTTCATTTCCTCAAATATAATTTCTTAAAACGTTCGAATTATGCTTGGTTTGCTTTGGGTTATCAGATCTTTCACAACCTTATTTTGCTTTCTACTATCAGTAGCGATTGCTGTTGAGTTGTTATTAGAAACAAACAAATGAAAGGGCAGTTCAGGTACACAATAAAACGAGTTTAACCCGCCATTTCTTTTGAAATACCTTTACTAAATCAGGACCATTCCGGTTGACAATTTTTCCGGTCGTTTTTACCTGCTTTGACTATTTGCCTCATTGACTTCTCTCTTGACCATTATGTTCCGTTACTTTGTTATTTCTGCCCTAAATTGCCTTTTAACGATAATCGTTCTTAAAAAAGAGGCAAGAAATAAATGTCTTTGTTGTTTCTTAGATAATGACTTATCATGATGATGAATTATACATTCAAACAAGATAATTTGAAAAAAAATGGTATGTATGCAGCGCATTTTCAAGAAAATTCAAGTTATATCTTTTAGCATAGCAGTCTTTTTGGTTTCTCAAAGATACAATTTCGATTTCAAACATAAACCAAAAGTTTAACTTCGATGTTTAATTATGAGAATATCATTATGTAAAGAAATGAACAATAGCAATAAATGAAAAAACCTCGCGATTAAAGGTAAAGAAGATTAAATAGACAATTGTGAAAAAAAAATGGTTACGATAATTTAGTAACCGCTCTTTCTATAGACGAACAAAATATAATTTATAAAGCCATCCGGTGATATCATTGCTTTTTCTAGATATACTTCTTTAATTTTCGTCCACTGTCCGGATCTTTCAAGTTCTAGCATCTGTGATTTCATTGAACCTTTGTATGTAGCAACATCTGTGAAAGTCTGCTCATTAATTGCAATAATAATGAATCCATCTATATGAAAAAAAGAAATGATGATATGTTGAAATAAATGTGCTTATAGCATATTCCAAAAACAAATGTAAAAATTATTTTTATGTGCATCTTTTCTGATAAGATGTATAAATGCATCCTCGAAATAGCTATCTCAAGAGATTCGACATCGACAATAAGAAGTGATTTCTTTATAAAATGAAATAACTGTCTGCTAACAAAGTTAAGATAGTCGTAGATTTTTTTTTCTTCATTTTAAGAAATTGTGTAGTCCTTAACTCATAAGTTCTAAAAATACGCCATTAAAATCTCCTGTTATTACGTTTTGGAAATCATTCTTTATTCAGTATTTTTCGGCGACATCTTCAAGGAATATAGGTAATTCCAAGAAAGTGCTTATTTATTAGCTTTCACGTGGAATAAATATCAGATGGAATCTTATTTTTTCATACTTAAGAGGGAAACACTTCAGCTAAAACATCTTTTGTCATTCCTTGATTAAGAGAAATATTTTATATGTTTTCAATATGGGGCACATTTACTGCAAGAAGGAGATAATTCGCTTAAGGTGGCTCACTCATCACATTTTTGAATTTGTGTAAGATTTCGGAACTCCAGTTTTCTCCAGTTCAATTGCTTAAAGACTTTCGCCCACGGACCCAACTTTTTATTTCATAATTTTTTTCTATAGGTCAAATTAAGACATCTAACAGGTTTTATAAAATTCTTGATATTTCTTCCTACTTTTTAAACAAAAAAATATTCCTATAATGTCGAATGAAGGGAAAATCTAGAGAAATCCATTTCCCGCTAGATATTTAATGTCTCCTATTTAGTTAAAAGCACATGGACCTGTATATTTGTAAATGAGTCAATTTATTATGAGGGCACAATGTTAATGCTCATTCTGGCTTAAAAATGAAGACTTCTGACTTGATTTTCGCAAAATGGGTCAAACAAATGCGCCGTGTATTGGTGACGATCTTTTTTGATCTTGGTGAAAACATGTGTTTTTATACTTGTTGACAAAGCCTTCAAAAATGCTGCTTTCGTCTGAAAAAAATATTATCGATGTCCAACAAAACGAACTAGACAAGTCAAACACTTTAATACGTACCAAATGTGATTACACGTTAACCAAACAACACTAGAAAGATACAAGTCCCATCTAAAGATAATCTTGCCTCCTATGTTCTTGGTTCCTAAGCTTTACAAAAATCCTTCCAAAAACATTGATTTATGTAAGCATTTAGTAACTGTTCTACGAATTGTAGCCAATGTGTAATGAACTTCAATATTCTGTATTTCTATCTTCTATTTTTGTTTAGCATCGTTTGACATTAACAGGGAAGTTCAGGTACAACGAATAAATATAATAAGGCAAATTGACAAAGATAATATTTAGTTGACTCCTGTCATAACCCTCAACCCCAGCCAACCAAATGGTGTTCTAGCGCCAAAAAAGTTTGTGACTTGGTAAACACAGCTAATATCTTAGGTGTGTTGGTCTGACAGTGCTCAGCGGGTTACATTTCATGACTTGTCATGCACACCCGGAATGCCATTGAAATTCATGTTAAATATATCTTCGGTTGATTATTTTTGTAAATTTGGGTCTAGATTATTTTTCTTTAAGAGGTCGGTCTTTAAGCAGCATGGCTGTTTATTGTGATATTGAGACCAGCAAAACGTATTTTAGTTGGTGAAGTATGTCTGCAACAACTGTGAGACTAGATTATCATATCAGTATATTACGGTCTAGGTTGTCAATTTATTAAGTGCTTTTGACAACGAGATGTAATTTATGCATTCAGATCTAAATTTGTGATTTATCAAAAACCAGATGTAGATTAATTTTCTTACCGGAAGTGCGGTATTGCTTTTTTTTCTAAAGGTATAGCTTATAACTCGTACAATGGAAGTGATGAGATGAAATGAATCTTCCGTAGAAATTTTGTTATAAATAATAAATTTTATTGTGTTGCTGTGATCTGGGAGAGTCGGTAATTTGTAGTATTATATGGTTGGTGTCCGTTTATACATGTACTCATGTACCCAAACAATATAACATATTGATAAGTAAATTTGGAAGTTTACAACGTCCTTACGTTGAACCCCACTACCTTCGTTTTGACAGTGTGATGGTGTGACAAAACATTTATTATTATTTTTAGTTTACATTTTTAGCTATATATCTTTAGTTTTGAATTTGTCTTTAGTTTAGTCTAGATTTGTGTGTATTTATGTTTATTTTGTTTAGTTCATTTGCATACTGTATCTATGTTCATTGTTTGCGTTTAATTAGTTATATATATCTTTTTTTCAATCCGACTATCCTGCTTCTTTTCAACGGTGGCAGTGATGGGACTGTCATCACTGCTTCATTTATAGACAGTGGTTAGGTGCAGATCAACATATTAGAGCAACTGGTATATATGTTCCAGACCATACGCGTATTTAGACCGTACATGTACGCGTACGGTCCGGGCCATACGAGTATTTTTTTCAAAATACCCCTACGGTCGGACCGTACGCGTACGGTCTGGCTACTTTAAAGTCTTGCGTGTTCTTGGATAATATAAATATGTAATATACCTCTTATGTTAAGAGTGACAAGAGTGAGTTCACACTATGAGTGCCTTAGTTCTTAATGTTATCTTTTTATTTCCGTGCATTGTAGCTGTCTCACGTCCTTGTTTTGTCTTTGTTTTTATCTGTTACCGTTTCTGCCATGTCTTTGGACTTCGAGTTTTGTAGTCATCGCTTCCCTTGTTCCTTCGGTATTCTACTGCCGTTGTTTTTATGTCTAATAAGATTTTCTAAAAATCGTTATTTTAAAGAAATTATAAGAAAAAAATAAGAATTTACTTGTTTAGAAACAAATAAGGTTTTCTAAAAATCGTTTTTTTTTATTAAAGATAATATAAGAAAAAATAATAATTTACTCTACCGTTATTATGTTTTGGAGACGCCTTTATAAAATTGACTTATAAATTATATTCGGAACGTTATTTGAGACAAATTAAAAAAAACCTAGTTTTTCGTGAATGCTAATTTGAATAAAATATATGGTCTTGTCTGAAAATCCGGAGAAAAAAATCATTGAATACCACACAATTTCCCGAAATACCCCCAAAAGGGTGCAAATTCCAAAATCTCGCGAGAGACGGCTGAATAGATATAACAACGGAAATTACACGGTGTTCCAAAAAGGAATACCCCTATTCATGAACAAAACTTCTCAATTTAAAAATGAAGTTTATGTATCACCTTTTATTATTTGTTTGAAAATGTGAAAATATTTATCAATTATGGACTTTTTACGAGGTCAATGTGTTATATATTGACCTGTTAGGTTTATATTGACCGAGGACGTAGTCCGAGGTCAATATATCCCTAACAGGTCCATATATAACATATTGACAGAGTAAAAGGTCCATTATTGTTATATTACATATGTAGTTTTGGTTGTATCTCATTGCATTTTTGTCTAGTAAGATTTTGTCAACACGTCTGAATTTATTTCCAAGTAGAAGCTCTGGTTGAAGGCGAGAATGAAATCAATCTGCACACCGACAAGAGTGAGTTTGTTGCATGTGTGCAAAGGATAATATATGCAAACACATCTGTGTTAAAAATACCGCGGGACAACTTTTAAATCGATTTGTATCGATTTCGGCTGTTTAATATCTCCGAACTCTTAATATGTGTTAAGACCCTACTTTTTATTATTACTATTATAAGATCTTTCGCGGCGAAAAAATCGTCAACAAAACTATAAATAGAAACATAGCGTCAATATATTTAAAAATAGAAACATGGCGTCAATATACATATAAATAGAAACAAAGCTGAAAACACGCTAAATATTTTTGAAATCACGTGACTGTTTCAGCCAATGAACTTGATAGGATACTTTGTCATATGTAATATTGTTATATATATTCCGATTTACATATATAAGCCTGCTTTTGAATGGATGACGTTCCTTGAATGTCAACATATATTCGGAAAACTGCCAGGTAATATAAGTTGTCATGGAAATTGACAACGTCATTACATGAAAACAACATGATGAAATTGATAAGAGTAACATTTATCGCAGAATTTATTTCACCAGGGCTGTTCATCGGAATATGAAGGCAATTCAGGTTACAGACGGGGTATATAGCGTGACATACCCTGGATGTTTATTATATTTCCTTCGGCTTCGCCTCAGGAAATATAACTAAACATCCAGGGTATGTCACGCTATAAACCCCGTCCCAAACCTGAATTACATATATTATTTCACTGATTCTATAATTTCATTTCAGTTATATCATTAATTTATTATTTTTACAAAGACCTTAATAAAATGATTAAGGTTTTCAGTGGCAGTTAGTGCTATCAGCTTTGACTGTAACTTACTTCTTTGTTTGAAAAGGGAATTAATTGTCTGTCTTTTTCTTTATATTCATACGGTCTAATATACGTGTATGGTCTAAATCGTAGCAGACCGTACACGTATACTCATACGGTCCGACCTCACGCGTATGGTCCGACCGTACGCGTATGGTCCGACCGTACGCGTACGGTCGGACCATATGAGTATAAGCAAACAGTCTGGACCGTACGCGTACGGTCCAAATACGCTTATGGTCTGGAACATATACATTGTGTTTTAGTTAATTTTTATTTTCAGCTTTTGATTGCAATCAGTGAGGTATAGTGTGTTCTACCGACTGAATTAGTACACAATTTTGTTTATATATCATACTGTATGTCATTATGGCGTTTCAAAAATTAACGCAGTGGATGGATAATTTATTCAAAAGGAAAAAAGGCTTCCGAGAGAAAAATGAAAAAGTCTGAAATGGTAAATGACTTGGAATTGAGAAAGTTAGCAATTCGTGAGAAATAAATAGCTCGGGGTTTTAGTGGTATTTAATCTGATAATATAAAGTTCAAGTTACCGAAATTCCCAAAAGGACAAGATCCTGATGTATATTTGAGATCTTTTGAAAAACTTGTCACACTTCAAGAAAAATTCATTAAAAAAATGGCCCTGAGGTCATTTCCCCTGCTTTATAGAAAATGTTTTGAAGTGTATTCAAGGTAAGACGAAAATGATAGTAGGTATTGAAATGCTTAAAGAAGAAATTTTTGCTAGGTATGAACTGACGTCGGAGGCTTAAGGGCATATCCAACAGTTTCTTGTTATATTGTCATTTTCACAATTTTTAGATATATTGTGAAACAAGTACCGAGGATTCCAAAAATGACAAGAAAATAATAGGTCACCGATTTTGTTTCCATGGAAATCGAGGTTAAAAATCGGTTATTTTTGCGTTTTTGAAGAAAAATCAAGTTGTAGTTTTACAAATAATAGATGAAATAATTTCAATTTAATCGATATCAAAGTGACAGAAGAACCAAGTCAAGGTTTTAAAGATTTACAGAAAATATAATTTTATATGAGAAAGTATGTTCTATTCCTCTAAATCAATGAATATGTAGCCCTTGCAACGGTAAAAGTGGCATAAAATGTCCCCATTACAAATTCAATTTTACAATATTTTACAGACTTCTTATATTGTCGATTTTATGAAATTTTGATATCATGCACTTCTAACAATGTGCTATTTAAAAATCCCAAAAACCACATAGGTCACCGAGTTCGTTTCCGAGCAAATCATTAAAATATGCAAGGTTTAACAAATCTCCCATGGGAAACACCCATAAAGTCCGCCAAACTTGAAGGTACAAATAACCTTTCCCTCGGAAACAATGGGAATTACTTTGTGACGTTACATTTATCAAAGTCATATTCCCAGAAAACATTGCCTTCTTTTGTGTTTGCTATTATCTCCCCTGAAACTATTGGATATGCCCTTAAAGGGGAATATTTTTGAAAATCGGTAGTCTTCCAAGGAATTTTCAATGAATATGCCGTTTACGTCAAAAAAATTTTTCAGACATTGGTGTGGAAAGGAAAACATAGGTGAAAATTATGAATAAGCTCTATGATTTAATGGTTAGGGAACAGTTGATGCTAGGTAGTAATAGGGAGTTCAAGATTCAAGATTCAAGAACATGAGCATGTCGATACAAAAGCATTGAAAGATTATCCTAAGATTTTCAAACTGCGCATAAGCCAAAATAATTTAGATCCAAAGAAATTGACAGATACATTTAAGAGTACGGATATCTGGCATGCAGATTGTACGAGACAGAAGTGCCAAAAAGTATGGATTGACATAATGATACATTTTATTTCAGACACAGTATTGACATTAGTGCTTGGTACTTTCCTTGCAGGTCATATAATTGGCAACTGTGTGAACAATTAATTACCTCCCAGCATTAACACGGTGTATAAGGTCTAGTTTCATTTTTGGATGGATGCAATAAAATAATGCGATTTCCGGTCGGATTGGAGGATATACACAACAACATCACACGTCATGGTAAATAAAAATCTTAATGTCTCTCAAACAAAGTATATTTCACTGAAATGAATATGCCCATTCTTTAGCTATCATCAAAGGCTTTTTATTCACCATTTCTGAAGCCGAATTGATTTATGCAAAAAACTACCTTGTTTTTGTTGCAAATCGCGTCAAATACAGTTGGCGTTGTTTTGTTCATATGTCATATTTGTTTCAATTGACCAGATTCAGGTGTCTAGAGTCATTTGATCCACGTTTAAGGTAGATTTGGAAACAGTAAAGCCGGTTTTCAACTTAAATAACCTTTATACATGCAACTTATTATCCAGACTTGATTAATCGATCAGATTGATGATCGATCACATATCAATAAAAATTGAACGGTAATCGATTGATTAGTGCAAATAATCGAACATTTATTGATCAAACTCACTGTGGAGTTTGACCGATAATTTTGATTAGAAATTTGTGATCGATAAGTGATTACTGAAATTTTCCTTTAACTTGAGACAATGTTTAGTACCATAAGTTACAGAAATGTAGATTGGTTATTAAAAATATAATAAAACAATTCAGATGGGTGATGTTAATGCTAAATTATTGAACAACTGATCATTACTCAATCAGAAATTGATCACAGATTTCTAATCAAAATCATCGGTCAAACTCATCAGAGAGTTTGGTCGAAAATGTTCGATTAGTCTAGCTAATCAATCGATGACCGTTCGATTTTTATTAATAAGTCATCGATTATCAATTTGATCGGTTAGTTAAGTTTGATTATTAAATAAACATATAAAACCCAAGACTAAAACCATTCATGGTTGGATTAAAATGGAACAAAACCATTTTAGTCGGATGTGAGAATCTCTTAACCAAATGAGAACCTTCAAAAGGTTTTTTTTATGAATTAATACATTGTTTTTAGTTATGAGGTCATTGTTAGTGAAGGCCTTATGGTGAATTCAGAAAAAAAACAAAAAAAAAACAAAAAAAAACATTATTCCTTTGCTTGGTTGGTTTTATCAAGTATTTGTATTGACTTTGACTCATGTGCATTTACTCAATATCCTTTAATATTGTTTATACGTCTATTAAGTATAAGGAACCGTATATTTCAAACAAAAGAAATGGCCGGTATTGAATCTGGGAGGATTCTTTTGCACACGAGTGCATATGTGAAATACTAGTTGTGGAAAAAGATGTCTTCCAGATTCAATACCGGCCACTTCTTATGTTGGAAATATATGGCAACTAACTTGTACCGCAATAAAAACTATTTTATTCATATCTTATACGACTTTAAAACTCTTTGATCGGTTTTCATTAACTACAAGTAAATAAACAAATATTTCACCATGATTTGGTGTTGTAATGGTAAGAGAGTTCGCTTTGCAATTTAGTAGAATTGTGGTGACGGAGTTCTGATCTCGTATCGGGCATCAAAACCATGTTTGCGAAATTTAATATTAATTACTGATTGGTAAGATAAGTAGAAGCCATTTTAAAGAATACCGTGTGGGCTCCATAGCGCAATCGGTATGACCGTTTGGTTAGAGAAAAAAACAAAACGCTTGGTTAAATGACATGATAAGCAACTTCTATAGAGGTATGCATACAATCTTTGATGTTTTTCTTCAAAAATGTGAGTTGTAAAGATAAATATGTTTTTTAATCTAAAAGTAAACTAGACGGACGTGGCGTCATGAGTTAGTAAGGTGGTTGTTAATAATCTCTAGAGTGTCAAAAGGAGGAGTTCTAGTCAAACAAATGGCAGAATTTGTGAATAGGCAACATATTTGGACTTAGATGTTCAAAACAATGTTCAAAACAATGTGTCCAATTATGCAGAAAAGGTGGTCACTACTTAATCTTGGAGGCCAGTTTGAACAATGTCTTCGCTGGGGTAAGTATGGAATGAATTTATCATAATTAGATTCTATGCATGTAGAATGTAATTATACTCTGCTTCGAAAAAGGCAGCTGCCCATTCATCGCTGATTTTTATATCACCCGATCCAAAGGAGAAGGAGGTATACTGTATACTGTTTTACATAGCTTTTCTCCATAAGGGTAAATCATGAGAACTTGTATTTGGCAAAATCTTTTTAAAGTCATGCTGTAGAATACATTTTCAGACCTGTCAGGTTTCTTTTATCTGTTTACGGGTTAGTTCTTTATCTTTGCCGACTTAGTCAATTTTCCATCATTCCGTCCGTCAATAATCAGATGCTTTCTATATTCATGCCATAATGTGGGTAGGTTTTCAAACTTATTTGGATAATACTTCCGGTTAATCAAGTCGCGGTCGGTCAGTATTTTTTTATATTTATTTTCATTTTATGTAATTTTTCTTTGCATTGCAGAGTAACTTCTCAAATACAATGTACATTGTCTAATCGGTAGTTTTTTCACTTTGACCTACATGTACATCTTATACTTCAATTGCACCAGGTAATGTGTCACGTGTTAGGAAACTCCTTTTTTGTTGCAGGGGACCACCAACGGATTATTGTAGCCAAGTTTGGATCCAATTAGCCCAGTAGTTTCAGTGGAGAATATCTTTGAATTTGTTTCCCATAGGGTCCAACTTTAAAACTAACTTCCCCGCTGACCTCCATGTTGAATTAGCTGGAACTTGAATCACACCTTTTTGAAGGGATCAACCAAAAATTATTATGGCAAAGTTTGGTTCTATTTGGCTCATTAGTTTCAAAGAATTTTCAATGACTTTTCCCGTAGGTCCAATTTAAAACTATGTTTCCCGCTAACAGCCATGTTGGATATAGCGCGGACCTGAAAATGCCTTGTAGCAAGGGACCAACCAAGGACTAGAATGGCTAAGTTTGGTTCCAATTGGATTAGTGGTTTCAGAGAAAAGGTTCTTTGAACATAGTTTTCCCATAGGTTCCAATGTTAAAACTATGTTCCCTGCTAGCAGCCACCATGGACATAGCGCGGACCTGAAAAACACCTTGTTTTGCAGGGGCCACCCAAGGACTATTATGGCCAAATGTGGTTCCAATTGGCTCAGTAGTTTGAGAAGAGAAAATCTTTGAACCTGTTTTCCCATACAGTCCAATATTAAAACTTTGTTTCCATCTTGGCGGCAATCTTGGATATAGCGCAGACTTGAAGAACACCGTTTTTGCAAGGGACCACCACCCAAAGACTTTTGTAGCCAAGTTTGATTCAAATTAGCCCAGGGATTTCGGAGGAGAAGATCTTTGAAAAAAAAGTTTACGCCGGACGGATAAAGGACGTAAAGTGATGTCAAAAGCTCACCCTGGCATAAGCCAGGTGATCTAATGACGGGTTCAATTCTTTAATAAAACTAAAAACTAGTGCATTCAATTCTAGAATGATACATGTTTTTATTAGTATTTATGCACATGCTGTCCGTCAATAAAAACCTTATAAGTAAAAATCTATCTAATGTACCGAAAAAAGAGTGTGAAGAGAAGAGAATTTAGTATTATCTTTTATCATTAGTGTCTTAAACGCAAATCTGTTGCATCCAACCATTTTTACTTATAATACTACCGTCCGACCAGTCTTCAGTTTTTTTTCTATATTAGACCATATTTACTTTATAGCTCATGAAATATGAGTCACATTTTTCAAATACAGAAAGAAGAAATCATAGTTATTTGTTTGTTAACGTCTGCAGCCTTCGTTTCATTATGTGTGGTTTTGATTTTCATGCACTGACGCTGTTTGACACTATTTGGTGACAAATTTATTTACTATTTAAATGTAATGTTCAGGCTATCGTTCTCGCATGACACGTGACCGAAGAATAGATATGTATTTAAAAACTCTCAAGCTTAAAAAAAATAAAATAAGTTAATTTTTTGAAGTCAAGAAACCTCAAAGCCAACCAATTTCGACTTATTGTTTTACATCCATCCAAAACTCAAACTAGACTTTATACCCCGTGATTAACAAGAAAAAAAATAGTAATCATTAATTTATTTTACATACCAGTATTCAGGTAGAAGAGTTTGATGTTGTAAAAACGGACACAAACTAATCAAACAGATTGGAGACGAGAGGTCAGCTGAAATGAACAGTGATGAGAATCCTGTTTCAGAAGTTTTGTTACAGGTAAGTCGAATGAAAAGTCGAATGAAATTTTCAAACCGCCCCCCAGTGTGAAACAATTAGCCAGACTGTTGTCCAAAATGCATTTGAAAACTAGGTCATGAATTTCAATTGGAAGGTCATATTTATATTAAGTAAAGGAGATAAAATGGCCAAGTGTGACTACAGTACCAGGAAAATTCAACCTGGCAATTTGACTGCAAAAGGATCACTAAGGGATCACAAAAGGATCACACAAAAAAGTTATGATCATTGATCGCAATCAAGGAATGCGATCAATGACTGCACGATCACAAGTTCTCCGATCAATGATCGCAAGAGTTGTGATCCATGATCGCAGTGGTTGCGATCCTTGATCGCCTGCTTTTTGATCAGCGATCGCACGAGATGCAATCAAAGGATCACATGCGTTGCAATCAATGATCACAGGATAAAGCGATCAAGGATCACAAGCCTTGCGATCAAGGATCACAAACCTTGCGATCAAGGATCACAAACCTTACGATCAAGGATTCATATAGAATTATTTGAAATTATATAAAATATAAGCTTGTTTTTAACGAAACGAAAAATGCAGTATCATCTTACCGTGTGTAAATTAATTATTTAAAAACTAATAGTTAATTTTGTGTGTATTGTTAATTTTCAGAGAGACGTTTTGGTCAATAAAAAATTATTTTTTCTTTTTCTATTATATTCTTTATTAACTACATTAATCTACTGTATTTATATTTATCTATTTTGTTATACTCGTTTATTTATTTATTTAATGTATTAAAAATTTCAAGTCCAATAACTGATATAAAGCCGTGTTACATCTTAAAAAGACGAATAATTCTTAATACCAATAATTTGTGTCTTTCGAGAAGTATATTTGCCAGTGTGTAATGAAGCGGAATGCGAAGTAGATTCAGGAAAAGGTAAGAGCACATGTACAATGTATTCACATATAGTATTATATCACTCGGCCTTATATGATTGCAGACTAAAGCCAAAACACAGTCATATCAATATTAACTATGAGTTTTTTAGTGTAAACAACTTTTCGCAACGACTTAGCTTTATGCTGGCTATAATTTACTATAAGACCTTTACATCCAATGCTCCCAATTGGGCTTTCTTGCATGGTTGAATACTTAAATGAATACCACTATATCACTATACTAGTAAGGTTTTTCGGCAGGACGAAATTCATAAAGCTGTAATACTGTCTTCTAATACGTGACTTTAGAGTTAAGTGTGTTTCCAGAAAAGTAACGTACGGGATCATAAGCCATACGGTATACATTCTATTGCAATTTTATTAATAGTTAAAATAGGTGATATACTAGTATTTTTTTGTTTAGAGCTGCTGCTGGTTAACTGCTTTTTTCGTCGATCATATTTATAACAGTTATCATATGGTGCATGTTTCGGTTCATGTATATTTTCATTGGACAGGGGTCCAGTACTCGTCTTCCAACTGAATTATCTTAATGCTACATACAGTTAATGACAATGCATACAAATACAAACGGTCAAATAAATGATAGACCTAATTCTGCTCAAACGAGATTATTAAACAGAAAAGTTGGAAAATAATCAATAAACAAATGACATGTCATATTTTCATTGATAATCAAATGCTTAGACAATGTTTACATGTTTATTATCAGATCAGAGGGAAATTAGCAATATTTGTTTCGTCACCATCTTTGCATAATTCATGTCCATGTATGCTCGGATTCAATTTGCTTCCGTAGTTTCAGAGGAGATTATTTAACTTCATACGGCCTTTGTTAAATGGCAATATTTCTTGAATCTCAGTGCAACGATCGGATATCCTTAGTGCAAAATTTTGTATGTATACTTGAAACTTATATATAGAATGTCATTAAGTGGAACACCGTTTGATTTTGAATAAATTAATATTTAGTGAAAATAAATAGTGAGGTCGCGATTTGCGTAGAAATAAATAATACTTTTAAGCAAAAATTACTACCCCCTCTATGTTAATCAAAGGGTCGTCCTAAAACCTGAAAGGTTTGTAATAAAGATGTATATCCCTACACCAGAACGAAATATGTCGTGGAAAGTTTAAGAGACAGTGTTCCTTCACAATTTACAAGAGACTTGTAGAAAGAATTATATATGCTTCCGTAATACAAAATGTAATGTATTTTAAAAAGTTCGTTTATCAGATATATACAAAGAGAAGTTTCAGTTACAACGTTACAGATCACTCATTACACGATGAATTGATTGGTTATTTATCTACTAATATATATTATATGTTTGTATTTTTTATCTCGTTGAGTATAGAAGATTGGACCTCAGTATTTTTCGATAAATATTTAAAGAAGCAGGTCCATTCAAGGACGTACATTATAAGTCCTTGGTCCATTTAGCCGTGTATTTTGTTCATATGTTGGGTCATTTTCAAAATATGCTCCAGTGTTATCGAAAATCGTGTAAGATGGTCTCTGGTACATGTTCTGTCTAGGAATAAAATTTATATATGCCACAGTTGAATATACTTTCTGATAGATTAGCAGTCGGCAATTGCTGTAAATATCCTTTTATGTCCATTTAGCCATTATACAGCGTTTGGGAAACGATACTACTCGAAAAACACCGTTTGGGAGCGTATAAAATGTTGCTTTTCGAAATGACAGCTGGGGAGAAGGGGTTCAAAACATCAGCGAACCCTAAATTATTACTAGAATATTGCATAAGTCAATACCCGAATAAATAATGTCAAAATGTATGCAAACCATATGTATGAATTCGGTACAGTACTGTGCACCGTAGCCCTTACCGTTTGACGAACGCGAAACGGATTGCTGACGGGAAGTGAACGGATCGCTGACGGGAACGTGACGGGACGGGACGGGACGAATCGATTCACGTCCATAACAGTTCACGTCCAGGTACTCGTCATTTGACGAATACAATTCGTCAATTGACGAGAGAGAACTCGTCATTTAATGATATGCAAAATAATCACTAGATTAATAGATAATTGAAATTTTCCAATGAAACGAAACGAATTCAATCGTGATAACGGTTTTATACAAAATTAACATTGACAGTGACTGGGAACAGTCCAATGCTTTAATTTGATATGAAAAAAAAATACATAAATTGAAAATAAATAGCTAAATTTCCATTCATTTTGTTAAGAACTCCACCAAAATACAGAAAATGATAAAAAAATGTCAATCAATTTTAATCAAATAATTTTTTTAGTAATTGAAAATGAACCATTCGGTGCGGAACTTTCCCTTTACATATTATTTTGTTACAAATTTCATGAAAATGAAAACATGTGCTAAAAAAATTACTTATTAATCTTCATTTTAGTCATTACATATACCCCGGTCAGTGTGAAACTTTCCTTTTAAACATTATTTTGTTAAAAATTCCACGAAAATGAACAAATGTTATAAAAAAAATTTCTTATTAATCTTCATTTTAGTCATTACATATACACTGGTCAGTGCGATACTTTCCTTATACACATTATTTTGTTAAAAATTCCATGAAAATAAAAAAAAATGAGATAAAAAATTACTTATGAATCTCCATTTTAGTCATTTCACAAACACTGGTCAGTGCGAAACTTTCCTTTTACACATTATTTTGTTAAAAATTCCATGAAAATCAAAAAATGTGATAATAAATTACTTATGAATTTTCATTTTAGTCATTACATAGACATCAGTCAGTGCAAAACTTTCCTTTTACACATTATTTTGTTAAAAATTCAATGAAAATGAAAAAAATGTGTTAAAAAAAATTACATATGAATCTACATTTTAGTCATTACATAAACACCGGTCAGTGCGGAACTTTCCTTTTCACATTATTTCCTTAAAAATGTCATGAAAATGAAAAAATGTGATAAAAAATTTCTTATGATTCTTTATTTTAGTCATTACAAATACACCGGTCAGTGCGAAATTTTCCTTTCACACATTATTCTGTTAAAAATGTCATGAAAGTAAGAAAATGTGATCAAAAAATTACTTATGAATTTACATTTTAGTCATTACATATACACCAGTCAATGCGAAGCTTTCCTTTTACACATTATTTTGTTAAAAATTCCATGAAAATGAAAAAAAATTTTAAAAAAATTACTTATGAATCTACATTGTACATTTAAGTTATTATACACCGATCAGTGCAAAACTTTCCTTTTACACATTTTTTTTGTTAAAAATTGCATGAAAATAAAAAAATGTGATAAAAAAATTACTATTGAATCTCCATTTTAGTCATTACACATACACCGGTCAGTGCGAAACTTTCCTTTAACACATTATTTTGTTAAAAATGCCATGAAAATGAAAAAATGTGATAAAAAATTACTTATAAATCTACATTTTAGTCATTACATATACACCGGTCAGTGCAAAACTTTCCTTTTACACATTATTTTCTAAAAAATTCCATGTGATGAAAAATTACTTATGATTCTTTATTTTAGTCATTACAATACAACGGTCAGTGCAAAACTTTCCTTTTGCACATTATTCTGTTAAAACTGCCATGAAAATGAAAAAATGTGATAAAAAATTACTTATAAATCTACATTTTAGTCATTACAAATACAACGGTCAGTGCAAAACTTGTATTTTGCACATTATTTTGTTAAAAATTCCATGAAAATCAAAAAATGTGATAAAAAATTACTTATGAATCTCCATTTTAGTCATTACAAATACACCGGTCAGTGCGAAACTTTCCTTTTACACATAATTTTGTTAAAAATTCAATGAAAATGAAAAAATGTGATAAAAAAATTACTATTGAATCTCCATTTTAGTCATTACACATACACCGGTCAGTGCGAAACTTTCCTTTTACACATTGTATTGTTAAAAATGCCAGGAAAATGAAAAAAATGTGATGAAAAATTACTTATGAATCTTTATTTTAGTCATTACAATACACCGGTCAGTGCAAAACTTTCCTTTTACACATTATTCTGTTAAAAATGCCATGAAAATGAAAAAATGTGATAAAAAATTACTTATAAATCTACATTTTAGTCATTACATATACACCGGTCAGTGC
>MJUU01044800.1:50447-63707 GCA_002080025.1 Modiolus philippinarum
TTACAGGATTGTTAGGGTCCAACCATTTAACCTGAAGGGGGGGGGGGAGGGGTTATGGTTTTTTTTTCTGGACAGAAAATTTTTTTTTTCACGTGTATCAACAAAATATTTTTTTTCAAAATTAACATTATTTTTTTTGGGCAGAAAGCCTCCTTCAAAAAAATTTTTTTTCATCATTTTGGTAGCCAAAATATTTTTTTCACATAAAATTAGCTCAAAAATATTTTTTTAGGAAAAAAACCATAGACCCCCTTCAAGTTAAATGGGTGGTCCCTTAGTCACCATTAGTACTGGATCATATTGCATCACCATTTTGATTCGTCAAATTTTGTGGGAGTTATGGGACTTTGATTATTTTCACATTGTTATACAATGGCAAATCTTGTGGACGTAACTCCTAATAAACCTCTGGTTAGAATTTATTCAAATTTTACAGGATTGTTAGTCACCATTATTACTAGATCATATCGCATCGCCATTTTGATTCGTCAAATTTTGTGGGAGTTATTTGACTTTGATTATTTAAACATTGCTATATACAATGGCAAATCTTGTGAACGCAACTTCTCAGAAACCGCTGGTCAGAATTCATTCAAATTTTATAGGATTGTTAGTCATCATTAGTACTAGATCATATCTCATCGCCATTTTGATTCGTCAAATTTTGTGGGAGTTATTTGACTTTGATTATTTCCACATTGTTATATACAATGGCAAATCTTGTGAACGCAACTCCTCAGAAACCGCTGGTCAGAATTTATTCAAATTTTACAGGATTGTTAGCCACCATTAGTACTAGATCATATCACATCGCCATTTCGATTCATCAAATTTTGTGGGAATTATGGGACTTTGATTATTTCCACATTGTTATAAAATGGCAAATCTTGTGGACGCAACTCCTCAGAAACTGCTTGTCCGAATTCTGTCGATATCGCTTCAAAAAAAGTCTCACTGCTTCTCTGGTTGTTTTAACGTTTTGATGTTCATGCAACAGTCTTTGAAATTTTAGATTTGAATTGCCTTGTTGTGAATAATCAAGTATTTTACTACCTGTATTGATAACCTATTAACTTTTACTTTTGACATAATTTATCTTTAAACACCGGAAGTAAATATAGCAAACGGTCAATATAAATTAAATATTTTGTCAATGGAACGAACTTATAACATTCCTTTTGACGATCAAGGATCACAGCTTTCCGATCAAGGATCATATATGAATTTGCGATCAAAGATCATATTACTTTGCGGTCAAGGATCATTATTATGACTTTCCGATCAAGGATCACATTCTTGCGATCAAGGATCACAACATTTGATCGCACGGTTGTGATCAATGCAATCAAGGATCGCAAACGACCAGTTGTGATCCTTGATCATAACTTTTGAGATCAATGATTGCATTTGTTGTGATCATTGATCGTTTTGCCCTTATGATCACTGATCGCAAACAAAAAAACAATCCTTGATTGCAATCATTGACTGCTGAAGAATCACAGAGTGATCACTAAGGGATCACAAAAACGGCAAACTTGAATTTTCCCGGTACTGTACTTGAAAAAAAACCCAAGAGCCAGAGGTGAGTGAATGGTTTATCATGAATTGACACTTGGCTATGTTTCTCTTACTGAAACAAATGTTAAAACGTTTATGCAATTAGAGATCAAACGGATTATCGCCTAGCTAATAAATGTACTGTTATGTTTGTAATATAACGTCTACATGAATGCTAGTCCACTCAGTGTCAATAGAGATTATATGGATACAGTCGTTCTAACAGTTTGATTTATACAGATATCTAATATTCAGATAGATTTCAATTGTTGTTTATTTATGTTTCAAAGTGATTTGGATTTTAATAAAAATTGTCGGAGAAAAGTATATATAAACTAAATCAAAAAAGAAGATCAAAGAAGAGACAAAATGTAAGTTGTGTCTGTATAATTAAATACTTATTGCCAAAACATATTTTTTTTTCAAAATCAGGCTTCTGGATGTTCGAGGGAGGTTTTTTCTTAAGGTTAGTGAGGACACCTGACCCGAAAAATAATTCCGAATTCAAAATGGCTATTTTTTAACTATATTACTGTTGAATATATACCCTTTCTTTGGTATAAATATTGGACCACCTTTCCAGGCGTTTCTCTGAGATAAATGAGGTCAAAGTTAAACCCTTGAATAATGGTCCGAATTCCCATATACCCCCCCCCCCCCTTTTACCATATAAAAAAACNAATTGTACATTGTTTTTGTAAAAAGAGTGTTTGGATTATAAGTCTTTGTCGTTTTAAAGGTATTTCTAAAAATACATCCACTTCTGTCAATTATTTTTGCTAATATTCCCAATTATGTGCACATTGAGGTTAGATTTTTTATCACTCTTTGCCCCCTGGAGGGACATAAAAAGTAAAATTCAGAAAAACTTCCGAATTCAAAATTTCATTTTTTTACTTATATATATACCTTTATACGACATCTTCAAAATATAAAAAAAAATCAGTACAGCAAACCAGGCTTTTAAGAGACCTATAAGCATTCAAAGTTGACAACATTGCCCTCCTCCCCTTAAAAAGTTTTGCCGTCACTAGAACAAAAACCGGAAGTGATGTCATCGGTCTGTGCTTGTAGCACAAATACCAAAATAAAATAGTCATATGACTGTATATGGTCTTCACTTGACTAGAACAGGAAGTTGCAGGTTACATATGTCAAACCGGAAGTGGATACTTTCTTACCTATTGTTAATCATAAATACAAAAAATTCATCTACAAATTCAAATTTTGTGATATATTGTATGATAATTCGACACGTGATCCCACAGGAGTCAAATACAGAGATAAAGGAGCGCATATGCGGGACCGTAAGTAGTTTGTATTTCTATTGGCCACCGTTTTGACCGGAATGACCTATCATGCTGTATAAAGGTATATTTTGGATGGCGTTGACTAAATGAATGAGTTGATATTTCTCATATTTTCTTATTCCAAACTTCTAGGGAGTGATCTTTATAAAACGGAAATCAGCAGTTGCTTGTTCTGGCAGTATCTCTATCATGTCTACGTTAATTGTTATGAAGGGGGAAACTGCTGTTGTTGTTCTACGTTGAATTCTCTCTTCCCACAATTTTCAAGTTTTACTCTATCATTTTTTTCCACTTTTCCTATCCCTTTGTGTACATAATTTACTTTTTTCACTACTATATCTCTATCTTATTTAACTTTTATCAAAGTTATTTTCCATTTTTGAGCACTTTTACTGTGTTAATTTATTATCATTTTCCCTTTTCTCACCTTATTTCAACTTTATTTCCTTTTTTCATCATAATCGAAGGAATTTGAATTTTTCCCGCCATTTTGCTGTTTCCATGGCAACGGTCGCCATTTTGATATTTTGAAGACCAAAACTCGTATTTACACATGCCAAGTAACCTTCCTGTCAAATTTCAGTCATTTTGGAGCAATTTGAAAATTTCCCGCCATTTTCTGTTCCCATAGCAACAGTCGCCATTTTGATGTTTTTAAAACCAAAGTTCGTTTCTACACATGCTCAGTAACATTCCTGTCAAATTTCATTCTATTCTGAGCATTTTAAAATTTTCCCGCCATTTTTATATTTTAATCACGTGATTAGAAATAAATAAAAAGGAAAGAAATATAATGTTGAATTAAAAACGCATCATGGAATTTATTTTTTAAAAAATGCCTGTTTTCAATGAGCTGTACGTTTCGACATGTCTCTTTTATTACTTTTTGACAAACGTTCCATCATAAAAAAAAAACTATCGTATTCATTCATTCAGAGATTCCAATGCAAATATATGTAAAGGCCGGATGCAAAATCTTTAAAAGCTGTTTTTATTTTATTCACATTAATGTTCAATTATGAAACTTACATTTTTATTTAAACAAGTAAATACAAATTCTAACATAGTTACAGTAAATACAAAATTTGTGTTTTTCTTCATAACTCCACGAAGACGTTTTTTACCTCAGTGTTTTTATAAAGAAGAAGTTGAAACTAGAAGGTATCTGAGAAAAATTTTGAATCAAGTTAAAATTGAGAGTAATAAAAATGGCGATACTGCCAGACTCTAAAATATATTGCCACGGTCAAGCGAGTAGCAAAAGTTTGAATTCAAAGAGATCAAATTTTACACCCCAAGTCGATGTTTTGAAACACTGACCGCAGGGAAAGAAACATTGTTGATAATTGATTGACAGTGTTGTATGTAGAACAATTCACTGACCGCACTGTTCTGAGAAGATGTTACAGTTTGATTGGATAGTTTTATTTTCATGCAGCCAGTCATATATAAAATCTTCTCACTGCGGTGCTGTCAATCAAGTATTCTACTTGTAAAATTGTTTCTCCGCAGGCAGTCTTTTTAAAAGTCGACTTGGGATGTAAAAGTATATATCTTACAAATGATAGTTTTGCCACTCGCTTGACCGTTGTAATGTAAACATGTATTACTATAGTCGTTGAAACCTAGTTAACACACGGATCATTTTGACATTTTGATGGGCTTGGCGTTTTCAGAAATGAAATCTTGCTTATAAAATTCTCTGACCAGTATCTGGGTTAAAAAATAATATAGCCATCACCCCATCAAAAGGAAAGAAGTCTGGCCAAACAAAGGTTTGCGCCTGTCCTAAGTCAGGAAATTTATTAAGCCTTTGTGTGTCTTGTCTGTTTTCTAGTTAGTTCCCTTTATGTCTATGGGAGTCTAAGATGATGTTTATTTCGTTGAACTTGATTACTCTTTATTTAGGGGCCGACTCCGACCTGCTGTTGGTTGTGGGGTTTCCTCACCGTGCATTGAAGATCTTATGGTGGCTTTGAGTTGTTATTACTCCCCTTTGGGTCGTTGTCTCTTTGATACATTCCCCGTTTCCCTTCTTTTTCCTAATCATTTCCACCGGGACGTTTAAAGTCTTAAAATTGGAGATAACAATAAAGAGGATGCCGTTGATTCTTTAAAAGAATCCAAAGTTTATACAATAGATTTACGTCACAGCATTGGTTTAATTAATAGAGATTATTATATGCCGTTTTTCTTATCATATCCCAAAATATTGGTCAAAGTATGATATGGGATATGATACTTTTCTTCTTCTAAACTTCATACGAAATGGAATGGTGTAAAACAAAATTATCAATTTTTAAAATATGTGTCATTTAATTAGTGTCGTTTTTAATGGAATTTTCGGCATATTCGTTTTATTTTGGACATTATTTATATGTTAAACAAAATCAAAGTAGACCACTTGCTACAATACCTGGATCATTCAACATTCCATTTTGACTGATCGTTGACTGGTAAATGATCGCTGAATCATGACTTTAGACGGCTGACAGATAGCAAATTTAACTGATGACTGATTAATGAAACGACTCTTTACTCTTTAATTATGACGGATGACGAATAGAAAGAAAACTAATTAATTTTGCACAAATGATCGGCGACGGATGACTGATGACGTATTTCTATTGACTGATACAGGTAAATTAAAAAAATATCGGCGAAACGAATCTAACAGAGCGTTGATTTATAGTTCCTAATAGATCGAAAGTCATTATCAATATATGACCAAGGCGTAAAGGTCAAATAGGGAACTAGCTGATAGTTGGGTGCTATTTTACAACTATAAACTCCAACAGTAGCTTGACCAATACTAGCAAATATGTCTAGCTCCAACTAACAAAGTAACACTAGCTTTTTCGATGCTTTACTGTACTCTATTGATTCTTAATATTAAACAACAAATATAAATACATATAACACACAATGCTCAATTAAATTGACATGTATGAACGGGTGTTATAAATGAATTGAGAAATGGATTATAGCACTTTCCAGCAAACACACAACGTAAATACAATGCTACCCTAACGTTATGTTATGCCTTTAAGGTTAGACTAACATCAAATTAACGTTATAAAAGGATGTTAAAAATATAACTTTTAATTAACGTTGTCGACTTTTGTTATATTGATGTTTTCAGACCGTCGATGAAAAAACGTCCTTAATATTGTGTTTGAATGGCGTTAGATTAACATAAAAATTTCTATTGTTATCATGTTACTATAAAGTAACATAAAACTGCAACGTTACCATAACGTAAGAATAACATTTAAAAAATGTTATTGGTAAACAACCATCCAAAAAAAAACTGTAACGTTATACTAACGTTATTGCAACCTAAGCACATATGTTCTCTGTTTGTCTTATGGTAACGTTAAATTGTAACATGATATTAACGTGAAAATGACATTTCATTAAATGTTACTGACTAACAAAAAAGTTACATGATTTTTTCATATTATAATAACGTTTGAGTAACATTAGCAAAAACGTTATTGACAACTATGACGCAACTATCAAGTAATGTAAAAATTAAGGTTGAATTAACGTAAAAATTACGTCAGAAAATGTTATTTTGTAACCAATAAGTAAGATTTAATATTCGGTTATAATAATGTTAGAGTAACATTAACATAAATGTTAGGGAATACTGTCACGAAACTTCCAAGTTACTAAAAAATACATAACATTAGAAAAACGTTATATTAACGTAAAACTTTACCATAACATGTTATTGGATAACCAAATATGAACATTGAAATGATCGGTTATGATAACGTTAGAGTAACATATACATAAATGTAAATGATAACTATCATGCGACTTTCAAGAAACTAAAAAAGGATTATGTAAGAATTACGTTAAATTTACGTACAAATTACATGAGAAAATGTTATAAGGTAACCAAGAAGTATAACTTTCATTTTTTCAGTTATGATAACGTTAAAGTATCATTAACATAAATATTAGTGATAACTGTCATGCAACTTTCAAGAAACTTAAAAGATAATGTTGGAATAATGTTAGATTAAGGTTAAATTACATAAGAAAATGTTATTTGGTAACCCATCAGTAACATTTAATCAGTCGGTTATGATAACGTTAGAGTAACATTAACATAAATGTTAGTGATTACTATTATGCAAGTATCAAAAAACTTAAGCAGCTAATATTAGACTAACATTAAATTAATGTTAAAATTTACATTAGAATATGTTATTGGGTAACCTATAAGTAACATTTAATTGTTCGGGTACGGTTATGTTAAAGTAACATTTAATTGTTCGGTTATAGTAACGTTAAAGTAACATAAATGTTAGTGGTAAATAAATAACCAGATACCGAAGTAACTGTGAATTTGGTTTCTGCATATGCGCATTTCAATAACTTACGTCTCTTCAGTGCAGATCAAATTAAAACATTTGGAAATCCATAAACCGAAATATATGTTATAACTTTTAGAGAACAAATTAATTAACTATCGTGCAACTATCTTGAAACTGAAAAGGATAATGCTTGTATAATACTTTAATGTTAGAATTGCATTAGAAAAATGTAATTCGGCAACCCAAAAGTAAGATTTCTTTCATCAATTATGATAACGTTATAGCAAGATTTAAAATAAGTGTTAGTGATTACTATCGTGCAACTTTCTAGAAACTAAAAGAGGATAATGTTAAAATTCAATCATAAATTGCAGTAGAATACCGAGGGAACAGCACAAGTAGATAACACAAATCAGCGCCCAAAACCTGAACACCAGAGACTCGACACACATACCCAATATATAAACATCACAAAAACACTAAAAACCATGGCACTAACCGTGCGACCCCCGAAAACGCGTCCATCTACACATGGCACCCGCTGCACCACCAGCGAGCCAATCCAGGGCCGTCAAAACCCGTAATGTCGAATCAATTAAGACGTGAAATCTATCGAGCTAGCGAAAATGTCCTTCCTTTGAAAGCGACACCTCATATGGAGTCCATCCATTATGCCACAGCGACAGTCATAAAACATTTAAAGGAACGAAAAAACAAAGTTTGAACACACATCCACAGCCAACACGCCTGGTAGACCATATGGTCTCAACAAAATGTTGAGGCGGCAAAAAGGTATCTGCAACTTCCGGTTGAGAGTATCTGTCACAAAATTTTGACAAACGAGTGCAAGGCAAGTTTATTTTCTCGCGATCACACATATTTTAAGACATGTTTTGAAAATCAAAGAAAGCCATTCTCTTCCGATATAATCGTCAAGAAATATCCTGTTTTCCGCTTTGCAAAAGAGCTTGAAATAAAGGAGAAATCACTTTTCTCCCGTGCAGCAACAAGGTCACTTCGTGTATGTCTTGTTATAATTTCAATCATTGCATTGTGTAAAAAGAGGTTTCCATGAAAATAACATGTTTGGACAATATGATACTGTTGATTGTCTCGCTACCACTGCAAAAATAGGAGAAATACAGGCACATAACACATTTATGTCCACAACTTTGATAGGTTGAGATATTCTGTCATCTGTTGAGACCATCTGTCAATGGTTGAAACCTGCTGTCTCAGGTAATTTAGTAAGAATGTAGGCTTTGATTTTGTCAGTGATGTGCCGTTTTTGGGGTATTTATAGAAAAATGGCATATAAAATTTATCCGTTGTATTATTCATGCTTGTGTACTTCTTTCTTTTTTTAGAAAGTTTGCAGGGCTTTTCCCTGAAAGAATTGTAAGATAAAATTTGAAAATTTTCTTGAGGTATTGCTTTTATTTGGAGTGGTAATAAGGTTTGACAATAATGAGACAGAATTGTAAGATAACATAATACAATACTTCCCCTACATCCAAAATGTTTTTGAAAATGTGCAAAATGAATGCGCTGTTTAAGACCCCCTTATCGTCCGAGAAATTAGCAAATGGAGTTTGTTTAGATCTGTTAACCAGACCAGACACAAAAAAAAAATTTATTTACTTTTATTTTGCTATCATTATATTGGTTATCAAATTAATTTGGTCATTGCAACAAAATTTTAATTTTCCTTACAGTGTTTAGAATCCTGACCTTTTTCCAACACGGTCGGCGTCTTACAATTGCAAGAAGCAGGAAATACTTACTCTACCTGATTTCAACCATGTTTGCTTTTATTGGATCCGTGTAGTTCATCTTTGTATGTGTGTGTGTCTTCTTTTTACTTTTCTGTGCCGTATTCTATTTTGTCTTTGTTGTTGTTTTTTTTTTTCGACGTTTCGATTGTCCTTGGATTATTCGTTTTAGACTGACGGTTCACTTCTCTCTTACTTTTTGTATTGGAATGTATTTTCAAGTGTATCACTGCGAGTTCAAACATGTCAAAATAGGAAAAATATTAAGCAAAAATAAAATCTGAGGCTTCATCCAATGCCAAATGTAATACCTGTCATAACGTTCAAAGTTTCTGACGAGAAATTATATTCATCAAATGTAATGTACGAATAACAAATTAAAAAATGTTCAAAACATTATTTGGTAAAATTTTATGTAAAGACTACTATCATTTCAATTAAAATAATAACAAAATACCGAAGTTACTGTAAATTTAGTCTCCGCATTGGGCCATCTCGACATCTTATGTCTCTTCAGTGCAGATAAAATCTAAACATTTGGAAGACCCAGAGATGTTCAAAAAAGAAATGTATACGCCAAGGAGGTTATTTCCCTATAATTTTTAATGCATAAGGGCGTCCCTCAGGGTGTTGATATATGTTTATATTCTGCAATTAAAATGTTTAACACCTCATTTCCCTATAATTTTTAATGCATAAGGGCGTCCCTCAGGGTGTTGATATCTGTTTATATTCTGCAATTAAAATGTTTAACACCATGTTAATTAAGCTATAAGCATCAATTAGATATTGTGCTAATTTATTTTGATAATCTTATATTTGCAATGATATTTCCCTATAATTTTTAATGCATAAGGGCGTCCCTCAGGGTGTTGATATCTGTTTATATTCTGCAATTAAAATGTTTAACACCATGTTAATTAAGCTATGAGCATCAATTAATATTGTGCTAATTTATTTTGATAATCTTATATTTGCAATGATATACATAATTAAGGAATCTATTGTCTGGTTTAAATTCTAAAAGGAATCGTCTGATTTAATAGTGTCCGTCAATAAGTAAGAATGCTTCCCATATATATTGCAATATGATATACAAATGGTAGACATCGACAAGTTATATAATTTATGGAAATCTTCTTCGAGCTCAAGTAAACATTCCTCAAAACTGAACATAAATCATGCACAATCCATTTAAAACTGGTTAAATTGAGTATCAGGACAAATCAGTTTTTATATGATGACAAACTCTACACTGGTTATTCCAACTGCAGACACAGAACCAACCTGTGAAATGCTTCCCATAATAAAAGACCAACTACAAACGGAATACCTAAACATTGATATTTCTCCGCCCTGCTTTCCTGTCAACAAAAATTACTACAGTTCAGACAAACTGATTGTCTGCAATCGGACGTGATTCAGATAGACGGGACAATATGATATGTAAATAGAAATTATTTTTATCATCAGTTTTAACAAAGTTATTTGAAATTACATGATCGATAATTATTGCTATTTTGACGCTGTTTATAAAACAGGGTTTTGTGTCCTTTTAATGGCTCTTCAAAAAAGGAAATTTGTTATGCATAGATATGATAAAGCAATATAATAATAATCTCATTCACTTCCAATTTATAGTGAGAAAAATACCAGTAAACAACTTTAACAATTTGTGACAGACAGTCTCAATAAACAGCAGAAGTTCTCAACATGTGACAGAAGATCTCAACCTATCAAAGTTGTGGACATTAATTTGCTATGAGCCTGTATCGCTCCTATTTCTGCAGTGGTAGCGAGCCTATCTATAGTATCCTAGTGTCCAAACATGTTATTTCCATGGAAATCTATTTTTACACAATGCAATGATTGAAATTATAACAAGACATACACGAAGTGACCTTGTTGCTGCACGGGAGAAAACTGATTTCTCCTTTAGTTCAAGCTCTTTTGCAAAGCGGAAAGCAGGAAATTTCCACACGATTACACCAGAAGAGAATAGCATTCTTTGATTTTCAAAACATGTCTTAAAATATGTGTGATCTCGATAAAACGAACTTGCCTTGCACTCGTTTGTCAACATTTCGTGAAAGATACTCTCAACCGGAAGTTGCAGATACCTTTTTGCCGCCTCAACATTTTGTTGAGACCATCTGGTTTACCAGGCGTGGCCAAGCAGCTTCATATAGACTACAAGCTTTACAGCATCGAAAGAACCGCGAAACACACTGCCGCCTACTGGGGAGCATGTAAATATAAAGTCCGCAATTTTGTAGTTACAATAGAGCCTATAAGTCTCGTACTATTTTGGAACTTCCGGGATCAAAAAATGTACCCGGAAGTTACATTTTAAACAAAGATATATGACGTTTCAATCAAAAATTTGAACGTCATAATGCTCAGACGTCATGTTTTGGCGGGAAGAGTTTTTAAATTGCCTGTTTATCGTGGATTCTCGTGAGTCACATGCCGAGACTTACAGACCCTATTATTGTGTTTATCATATCGTTTAGATTACAGACTCTCATGTTTATCAATATACAATAAAGGTCAAAGTATGAAGCAGAACTGGGTACACCAGCTGTCTCTCCAAATTCAAGCCCACAGCTTAAAAGGTGAGACACGTAACACTATTTTAACGTTAAAACGCTATGTTAATCAATGCTACTATTAATAAAAGTGAACAATTACTTCTGTTACAATTAAGTTGTTTTGTATGGCTCTGTTCATAGTATAATTTATTGCACAATATTTATGATAATTGGAAAAGACAGCCAAAAATAATAGCAAATGTGCATGGTGAAAATTGACCAAAATTATTGTGAAAATGGAAAAATTTAAGCATCAAATAAAATCTACAATTTGTAAAACAAGCACATGAATTTGCCGCACGTCCCTGCACACTACTTATTGAACTACTGTCCCGACCGGGGGTCGATATCATTTTCAAGCATTGTCATATGTCGTGATTAAATATTCCACAGAATCTAACTGCATGTACTGTTTTTTTTTTCAAGAATTTGCACAAATTCATTTATTATAAAAGTCATTGTGAACTTTGTAAATTTTCATTCTTGTACATTTTTTAGATCTATACAATTTGGCAAGTTAAACAGGTTGTAAAATATAGTGTGATCTAAGGCGGACTTTCTTGCAAATTCACTGGGACGGGACAGTTATTAGCGATATCATATGTACAGCAAGCATTTTTAGTGGTTTTAATTAGGACCTGAGGATTTTACACACATACTGGCCTCTCACTGATACTGCCGATGTCTACTGAAATACATGATGATTCTTTACCAAACCCATTGGGAGTTTTGAATTTGATTTTTCTTCCGTAGTGCGACAGTGTTTTTCCAGCAGACTAGGCTCCTTGAGCTAGCCGGCAGTTTAGCGGCGAGCACTCTTTGACCCATCTTTCAAAATTACGTTTTGTTCCCCCATTTTTCCTTTCTAGATTGCGGTCATGGAGTTAGTAGTCTACCTGTATGGGTTTCATTCGTATGTTTATTCTACTATAGGGAAACGGGACAGAGAAAGGGGAGGTTTGGGTACCCATAAACCGGTTTAACCCTACCGCTGGCCTTTGCTAGTGCCGGTACCAAGTCCGGCTGTCCCGAGTTCCTATCGTTGTTTATGTTTGTCTTCTGTATTTTTATTGTGGGTTTTTTCTTGTGCAATTCCTATTTACTTTCTGGCATGTGGCTATGTTTTTCGGCCATTGTAGGTGTTTCCTGTTATCTTTTTTTTCCTTTTTATCAAAACATATCTTCTCTTTTCAAGAGGTTGTTAATTATTATATCAGGTGTGATACATGATGTCTAGCGTAAGTTGTAGGTAATAATCTTAGAATGCTTTGAGGAATGTTGTTGGGATTTGTTTGATTGAAAAATTATTTATAAGAAGGGAGGCTCATTTATCAGATGATTTTTTCATAATTATTATTATTTTTGCAGAATATATGCAAAATTGACCCCAAAAATGAAAAATAGCTTGGAATCATCTTTTTTGCTAGAACCCCCCCCCTTTTCGGGTATGTATCCGTCGGTGGACCATGCACATGGTGCCCCAGCACATGTTTACGATATTGTAACTTGAAAGGTTAAATAAGATATTTCGAAAAGAATGGATACTTCATTAAAATATGTTTCAGCTTTCAGAGTACCAGAGACATCAAAGGAACCCCTTTTCTTGAAAAAAAATGTTCAGAATTTGAATAATTGACCATTTTTAACTGGAAGAGTAATTGTTTGGAATTGCCTTTTTCTGGTAACTAATTCAGACCACCCC
>MJUU01044800.1:63964-85037 GCA_002080025.1 Modiolus philippinarum
GGGGGGGGGGGCTTTGGCGATTTTCTAAATAAGTAAATAAATCATATAATCTTGGTACCAGTGAAAAATAAATATTCTCATCCTACTTGTCATGAAAATAAATAATTTAATTTTGATTTGAAGAATAATTTTTTGTTGCAAACGCAATTAAATGGCCATTTGGTGAAAATAATTTGTTCGAGATTTAAGTGAAAATTAATAAATTTTCTAGGCAAAATTGTCCAAGCCTCCCCTTGAAAATCAAATGGTCGTTCCCTAAGTGCGCAGTGAGTTACATGTATGTAAAAGTAAATTGTTAACTTTTAAATGACAGCTATCTTCCATAGGGAAGACCAGAATGTGAGTATTTTTTTTCCTGAAAAGGGTGCAAGAGGGTGGTGAACCAATAGACATATGAAAATGTGTATTATCAAGGAGGTATAATGACAATATACATTGCTTGTTACAAAATAATGATAGCTTCAACTCGCTAAAAATTCAAGCTATTATTATTATTTTTTAACAAGCCTCTGAGAATAGAAGTTGTTCATTCCTATCACACCTAAAACATGTAAATTCATAACTTATATCGACGACAATGCTATTTTGACAGCAGTTTTAACCGTATTATTGAGACCAAGGATTTCTATACAAAACCTTGTTGAGAGGCATCCAATTGTAGGACATGTACATGGGATACGTTCATTGATATGATTTGATAATAGCCCTATTTAAAGAAGTTTGTTGCACTATTTTTCTGTTCTTTCTATATAGAATTAGATTCTATACAAATACAACATAGTATGCTGATTTTTTCATCATTTAATTTATATTTCAAAATTAAAAATGGCTATAACCAATTTTATCAAAATCCCGAAACATTATACATTTATATACCCTGAAGTACATGATTTATGCATTATCTGTGTGAACAAAATTCTCAACATTAACAAATATTTTTATTTTCACAGAAAGATAAAGACTAAAGATTGAATACAATTACTGGCGAAATTAAAAATTGATAAAAATTTTTTATTGAGCTATTAAAACAAAACAAACAATCAGAACAATACAATTTGTCGTTGTTTCATTCTACTTTCGTTTTCTATTTTTAGGTTAAAACCATGCACTATCACATACCGCTTACCGCTAAAAATGTTGGTCTTTAGAATGTTACCCTAGAAGCGGAAATACCACGATTTAACATGACCTGAAAGTGACTTAAATACCAATCAGAAAACTGGAAAAAATCTATTCATGTAATAATGTCATTTACTGAGTAATGATGACAGTAAATTTGGTTCAACTTAACCAACTATCCCATTTGTGTGGTTTTCGCCCATGAATGCATTAATTTTAAATTTTAAATTTTGACATGTTGTTTGAGAGAATTTGCAATTATTATAACCCCCGTAAACAAAGTTTTGGGGTTATATAGGAATCACCCTGTCTGTCTGTCCGTCCGTCCGTCCGTCCGTCCGTCTGTCCGTCCGCCCGTCCGTCCGTCTGTCCGTCTGTCCGTCCGTCCGTCCGTCTGTCCGTCTGTCCACACTTCTCGTAAGCGCAACTCCTCTTAAACCACTTGAAGGATTTTGATGAAACTTTACACAAAGAAAGGGCACTATATGGAGATGTGCATGAAGGAATATAACTATTGTCTGAAACCAGGAAGGGAAGATAATTCGACTTTGTTTTTTCGTTGATTCCCGATGTATGGGTTACCTCGGAAGCGCCACTCCTCTTAAACCACTTGAAGGATATTGATGAAACTTTACACAAGGAAAGGGCACTATTTGGAGATGTGCTTTAGGGAATATAATTATTGTCCGCAACCAAGAAGGGGAGATAATTCAACTCTGACTTGACCTTGATTCCCTATGTATGGGTATAAACCTCGTAAGCGCATCTCCTCTTAAACTACCTGAAGGATTTTGATGAAACTTTACACAAAGGAAGAACACTATATGCAAATGTGCATGAAGGAATATGGAAAGATAATTTGACTTTGACTTTTCGTTGATTCCCTATGTATGGGTATAAACCTAGTAAGCGCACTTCCTCTTAAACCACTCGAAGGATTTTAATAAAACTTTAGACAAAGGAAGGACACTATATGGAGAAGTGAATGACGGAAGGTAATCATTGTTCGAAACCAGGAAGGGAAGATAATTTGACTTTGACTTTTGTTGATTCCTTCTGCAATGATCTTTTTTTTTTCAAAGAAATAATTTAAATCGTAGATATTGTGAAATCAAACTGTTGGAGAGTTTTTTTTTCATTCCAATCCTCTTGACAATTTTTTTTTTCAAAGTGTTGCAATGAAATTTTTCTAATGCATAGATTTTTGAGTAAAATATTAAATAAGTTCAAAAAAGTAAAATATATATTTGTCTGATTTCAACAGAGTATTACATTGGAACCCTGGAGAAAAGTTCTTTCTTGAAGATTATATCATTGTGTCCATACTTGTATTGTGTCCACACTTGAACTGTGTCCACACTTGTATTTTGTCCACATCAACTTAAATTTGCACTTACCGTATTAATTCAGAGTTTAATGAGCGCGGTTATATTTGGATGCCTTTCGGTGACAGCTCTTGTTTTTTCTTGCTTTGTAATATTGTATGACGATTGTGATTTCATACAGATCTATGCTAAACATCAACAGCAAATTGAACCTAGTGTCTAAAAGCTGAAATGTTTATTTCTTTTGAATTTTAACAGTACCAGTGTATGTTGAACTGAGTGCTGAGTTCACATGTCAACATATACAAAGTGATATTTTGTATATGTACAAATCCATTTTATAAAATATTAATTTTGGTCCAACTTGTAATTTTGTAGGTTGCTTATATTTAAAAGATGATAAACATTCCAATTATTTTTTTTTCTATTTAATTTTGGAAATTATGTCAATGTACCAGTGAAAATGGATTATTAAAACTACAATTGTTAATATCTTTTATATATAATGATATTCATTAACAAATTAAAGGTATTTATGAAACTATCATTTTTTTTTAACTTGACACAAGCAAGGATAGTAATTAATTTTGATAAGGGTAGCTACATAAACATAACCATGATAACATGGCCATGATAATTAAATCAGATGATATGTCAATACCACATGTGTTATTGATTAATGAACAAAATATAGTTGTCCTGTTATCTCAGTTTTGATTTGAAATGCATATTTGTTTACATATATGAATCATAAAGTTATAACTTGGCTTGTACAGAAACAATGGTAGGTAAACAAACGTAACTACTATCAGTTGTGCAAACTTAAGATTTATAAATAATTTTTTTTAATATTTCCATTATTTTTGTTTAAAACAAAAATCATTTATTAATTACAGATTTTTCCATATCCAGTAGTGGAGTTTTACACCAGTTACCGATACCTTGTATATATACATCATAAAACAGCAGAGAAGGTGTAAGTGTTTATGTATACATTGTGGGTTCTTATTAATCGACTTCTTTCTCGGCTATCAATATGACCAAATCTATATAAATATAAAAAAGACTTTAAAATCTGGGTTCACAACTATGGGGGGGGGGAGGGGGGGGGGGNGGGGGGGGCGAAATCCAACTTATAGCACAGCCTTACATGTTCAGATTAAACTGAGTTTACAATTTCACCTATCTCTATTTTATTAATCAGCACTTAACTGAATACCATTTTTCGGGACACTGGGATTGGCCATTTGTAACTTCAGGAAATGCGGGTAGCCCAATTTTAAGGCCGAGATTTCGGGATGAAAATACCATCGGGACACACAAAATGATTTTTGTATGATTATTATCTTTTATATGTAGATTTCCCATCATTCTCAAAATGCCAGGAGTCCTTCGTGTGAGTGGACACAGGCCCGCTGATATTGTGAGGATGGTTTCCTGTGGTATATTTAACAATTAAAACCATTATCAATAAATAAGAAGCTAAAAGCGGTCAAAGGAATAAAAAATGAATTTAATTTTTTATTGGAATTTGATATCTTTTTATTCCCCCTGCCTTAGTGGACGATATATAGTGATCATGGTGTCTGTCAGACCCTCCGTCCGTCATAGGGTACCTTCTTTGTGGCGACAGCTCCTAGATCACTTGATCAAATTCACTGAAACTTTCACAGAATGTTGGCAGTACATATTGCAATTGTGCACCAGCTATTTTAAAATTTGAATATAATTTTTTTTCTGGAATTCTAGCGAGGGGTATATTATTAGTGAGCAAAGCTCACAGTTTTTCTAATTTATTCATTAAATGTTTGTCTCACTTGTCACAAGCTAGACACATCGACATTAATTTTCATTTAGTTGTTTTCAACATTTATTAACCAAAATGTTAAAGTATATTTGAACTTCAATAACCTTCTCTGAATAATATTCAATAAAAATGAATTTTTGACACAACTATTATATCCCAAGTTTATTAAATTACTTTTTTTCAATTTTTTTTTCACTACATCTCAGCACATATGCCATAGATAGATGATGAAGGGAAGGTGGTTTCCAGGTAGTATTGACCATCTTAAGTATTGACCAATACCAGAATTATCACCTTGACCTATATTTTTTGCATCAATGAATGTGGCTAAATTTTCACTTTATATTCATATGTTAGTGGTTATTATGCAAAATTTGGATTTAATTATGATGTAGCACTGTTGCAATATTATATATATATTTATTATAGCATATAATCTATAGCTGTGCAATATTCGGGTTCCACTTTTGTTATTTCCATGACGTCTGATTGAGGTATCAACCTGATTTTTGGTATATGAGTTTAGGCCACATCAATTTATTTTGTAGATTCTCATCCCTGCCTGTCCCATTTCTTTTAATTTTTACAAACCAGAATTTCAGTTTTACTTTTGAAAAAAGTTGTCTCCACAATTGGAAATATTTTGTGGCAGAAAAAGACCTCGATGTTAGCTTGTCAGATTCTTATTATACTCTCTTAAGGTGTCTGCAGGGTATTACTTTCCTATTATAGAATTTTGCAAAATTTTCTGTGTAGAAACATAATTGTATTATTGTTCAAATGTAAAATAAAATTTGGGGGTCACCGTGCATTTAAGCGCAAAATCTGAAATTGAAGATTTCAGGATTTTACATAGAAATGATAAGGAAAATGATCATATGGGAGGATAGGTTGAAAAATCTATTATAGAATTTTTTCATACTTTGCATGTGTTTAATTATCATTTTGTAGTTTACATTTAAAATAAATATAAGTCGTCACCGTTGAAATAAAAGAGAAAAATTGCAAAAAGTTAATTTCACTAGTGATATCTTTGTTAAAATATTTTATCAAATTATCTCCCTTGAATGATTCCTGTGTTCTGTAAATCCAACAACAGATTTAAAGCTCATGTGTTTTAACTCACGTTTGTGTAATGAAAATGTTATACAAATGATTAGGAATATAAATTAATTTTAATACATTTGAACTTTCTTTTTATTCAAATAACTATTTTGTTAAATTTCTTAGTGAATGAAACCTAAATGAACAATTATTAGACAAAAATGGCGGAATAATACCACTGAGACACCTTAAGGTGAGAGGTACATAAATAAGCGCCTCTATCAGTGAACGTTATAAGTTTGCTTTAGAGTGAACGTAACATAATTTGAATTCCCACTTCCCAGTTTAAATTATAGTTGTTTCAAACTGTATCCTACAGTGTTTCTAAAAAACTGATAATATGTCGCAAAAAAAAATTCTGTTTTATTGATATAATTTTGTTATTTGGTCATCGAGTTCGTTTTCATGGTATAGATCACTGAATATTTGTTCATCTTTGAAATCATAGATAAAATAGTATCTTTTATCGATGGGGTCGCTATTTTGATCGCTATTTTATCCAAAAAATCCATTTTTGGCGTGTCTATTCTATGTTCAACTATTTATACTTGCGAAATGAACCCGATGACCCTATATAAAATTTACACCATTAAAATGGGGATTTCATTGTTTAAAAGATTTCATTTTTGCAGAAAATTGTAGGATACGTTTTCAAAAATGCATAATTTCAAGAGGATTATTGTAATGTTTTTTCATAGATTCTCTGTGAATACAACATATCTGGTATATTTTTCAATCGGTCATATTTCAAACATTAAAATAGCTAAAACTGTATTTATTTCAATTTGGAATTCAGCTTCATTTGATACACTTGCATGTAAAATTTTCATCAAAATCCGGAATCTTTGCTATTTATGTACCTATGTCCTTATAAATTACATATTGTAGATCTGCACATTCCATTTTATTTTTTTGCGATTCTCACTTGCCTTCCGTTTGTTATAAAAAGAAATTTACGCGAGGGAAAATTTCTGCGAATATTTGCCAATCGCGAAATTAGCGAAATAAACACTAAAAAGCATTCTGCCTGTCCTTTTATATTTGGTGACCCTGGATGAGATTCTTCCATCAGTGTTGTTAATAATTTAATGTACCATAATTTTTAAGGGTTTGATTGTTACAGGAATTATTACCCTTAAATTAACACCAGGAGATAATTTCATAAATAACAGGTTTTTATACCGCCGCCCATCTTTACTTGTCAAGGGTTACGATCCGCTCCTCTCCCCTTTTCACCCTTGGCGGATCGAGCCACATTTTTGAAACATCAGTTTCAAATGATCTTCCTTTGATGTCAGAGGTTCAGTATAATTTTTTTTGAAAGTTAAAGATTATTTATGGCTTCTAATAATACATCAGTTCAATATATATTTAATATACATCGGCAAACGAATCCCGAAGCAAGAATGAGGAAAGGGAAAATTCCAAAATCATAAATCCAACATCACGGCATTCGCAGCAACACGAATTGAGATAGTATAACAAAGACACAACACACAAACAAAAATGAACAAAAAATAAATAGGGAAATAAACCTTCAAGAGTAAAGAAACATCATAAAATCGCGAGAATTTTTCAAAATAGAAAAATCAGCAAACACCATATTTTAAGTTTCATTGTTACGATATATATTTAAAATTTAAAATTAAGTTAATTGATTGGCTGCAACAAACGTTAACTGCAGCCAATTAAAACCTTCGATTTGAGACCTAAGAAACCCAACTTGATCTGCCAAGGGTGAAGAGGAGAGGAGCGGATTGTAACCCTTGGCTAGCGAAGATGACCCCGCCACACGTAGTGGCGAGTACTATGTGATACCCTCAGTCGTCTGTCTGAAGGTCTCCAACTGATTACTTGTGAATGAAATAACATAAGCCAAGGTCTTCAAACTTGGTATGTAAATTGTTTACCACAAAACTAAGGTCAAGTTCGATTATGGGTTTAGAGGTCCCTGAGTTATGCACTTTGAAATTTCGCGAAGCTTAGCGTTTCCGACTGATAACTTGTGAACGAAATAACATACTGTCTTTAAACTTGGTTTATAAGTTGCTATAAATCTCAGACCAAGTTCGATTTAAGGTTGAGAAGTCCAAGGGTTCAGGAATTATACCCGTTGAAACTTTGAAATTTTGCGAATTATAGGGTTTCCGACGGATAAATTGTGAACGAAATAACATACTGTCTTTAAACTTGGTATGTAAGTTGTTTGCTATAAATCTCAGACCAAGGTCGATTTTGGGTTCCGATGTTTAAGGAGTTCATGAGTTATGCCCCTTGAAACTTTGAAATTTTGCGAATTTTAGGGTTTCCAACTGATAACTTTTGAACGAAATAGCATATTGTCTTCAGACTTGGTATGTAAATTGTTTACTATTAATCTCGGACCAAGTTTGATTTTGGGTTCTGAGGTACAAGGGGTTCTAGAGCTATGCCCTTGAAACTTTTTGAAATTTTACAAATTTAAGGGTTTCCAACCGATAACTTGTGAATGAAATATCATTCTGTTTTTAAACTTGATATGTAAGTTGTTTACCACAAAACACAGGCCAAGTTTATTTTTGGTTCAGCGGTACATACAGTTCTGGAGTAATGCCCCTTTTAACTTTGAAATTTTGTGAAACATGGCAGGGTATCATGTAATGCACCATTCCTATTTTATTAAATGTATATAATTTATTACTTTTTATAAATAAGACATTGTTAATAAATTGCGAGATTAACATGTATTTATTTTTAGTCTGTGTGCATCAAAAGACAACAGTTTTAACAGAGTATCATTCACACCAAAGAAGATGGACAAACTATGAACTACTTTATTTTTCTTTTATACATTTGTAGATGCATTTATAAATAACAAATATAATGTATTAAAACATCTCCTGATTAAGCAATTTTGTAGTTTGTCATTAATCAAATTGTTAATATGCAAAAAATATTGTTTAACAAGAATGTATTAGTTGACCCCTGTTTTTAAGATTTAAATTAGTGTCAGTCATTCAGTACCTCAAATGTATTGCTTGTCACGTAAAAGATAAACTAAAGTTAAAAGTACTAGAACATTTTGAGGATTACCACTACATGTACTTATTATTATTAGTATTAGTATTAATATGAAGAACAACATGTTTTGAAAGATGTGTCTGTGGTAGAGTGAATTTTTCAGTGCTTTTAGGACTTTGATTAATCTCTGACATGACTACTTTATATTTATTTATTAAAATTTATTTTGTAGAATTATATACTGATACAGATTAAATAATATTTGTTTTGATTATTTCAGTTATCCATATAGTAGTCGGAATACCTGTACAGTTATATTTTATTGATTAGTATATATTTACTTTGTTTACTTTATTTTTAGATTCCTTATATGCTAATTATGTTTACCCTTTACTTATATGGTAATTGGACACCATATTCTATTACTTTGAACCTTGAATTTGAAATTCGTTTCTATGATTGGATAGTCTGATCATATGGTCTTTTTGGAGGGAATTTTCATTGTATTGGGCACTCTACTATTATACTTTGACTGGTATAGATGTCCATAGAATCTGGTCTTTTCATGATGTTGTAATCTTGGACTAATTGTTCTGGAAATTCATTCATTCTTCAATCAGGTCAGTTTTCCTCACTTTCTTTATTAACAATATTTTAATAGTCCAATATTTAATATTTAGTATGTTTGAGATGAGAGAATGACAGAATGAATGAGGGAAAGAGATGAATAAATCAGATCTGTGTGAAAGCATATAAAACTATTTTAAAAGCATATAAAATAATCATTAAACTATTTAAAATGATATAAACTATTATAAATATGAACATAATATGAAATAATAGTAAAATATATATAAAAGATGGAGTAAATGGTATAGATTTACAGTATGTACCTTCTTGTAAATTTATTGCATAAAATAAGGGTAAAATTCAGTTCTAAACAATTGAATTCATATAATATTTTTATTATGATAAATCGATGGAACTATTTTTGTGTTTGATTTAAATAGATTGAAACGACATATATTTTTGTCGTAGGACACATAATTTATGAGTCCCTTATTGTTCTTGCAGTGTGTACTATATTGTTGAGAACTATGATGATGATGATGATGTAAAACCATACCAGATTTATACATACATAACCTTGAGGGCCTTTGCACCTCATGTGAGGTTAGTATTGTATTATTGCATATTTTTAGCTTTGCTTATTGCTTGATATTTTTAACAGCTATTTTGCCTAATTATTGCTTGTTACTATTTATGTTATTTTTATTTCATTGAGTTAAGCATGTAGTTTTGCTCGATATATTTTCATTATCTTAGTATGACTGCTGAATGTAGAAATATGGAGTAATTATTTTGAATCGAATGAATAGCATTTCTGACAACCTTATGTCACATACATATATGGTTGACAAAATGAGATAAGTTATATTTTTATTAATATATATATATATATGCAGTACAGTACATAGTATTTTCACACTGATTAATATTAGTAGTAAGAGTTATTCTTCTTGTACTGGAATTTATGTATTTTTATCTTACTACTTGCAGGGCCATCTTTATACTTATACTTCTCATGTGTTATTGTTATGAATATAATTCCAACTCTACAAATAAACCTACGAACCTGAGACGGTGTTTGATTGTGTTATATGCCTACAAAATCAACCCGGCTTCATGTCCAAACATTCAAATTGTAGCATCCTCTTATGTACATTAATGTGAATAGATGTAAAAGTACAGAAACTCTTGTAATTGCAATTATGCTTCTGCATTTTAATGAAGCAATTTACGTTATAAATGAGATATGTTGGTTTCATAAATGAGAACAGACATTTTCGACTGGATTTCAAGTCTTTGAAGATGTGACATTTCCATGACTTACTCGCTGACAGTATAAAGGGTGCCATGTACAGAGCAGGACATGCTTACCCCTCCAAAGCTCCTGTTGTCACTCTTGGATTTGATAGTTGACACTGTGGGTGCTGTATTTGTGATATTGTGTGGTTTGCGGGTTTGTCATGTCTTATGTCTTTTGTTCTCATTTTTTGCTTCGTTTCTGGATATTGATATATGTAATCAACTTGTGTTTTGTTTCTTCTTTTTTCTACTACAGTTGCATTGTATTTATTTATGAAGCCAAATACTGAGTTCTGTATCCAAAGTAAAGTGGAATACTAAATGGAAAGCAGACATCTTTCACCAATTCAACACTACATCTGTGAGATCACAATTTAACATACATCAAATGAATACTGCAGAATAATCAAACAGTAAAATTCAGAAAAAATCTTTAGGAGACGGAAAACATTCTACTTGTGTAATATCATAAATTTACCTCAATCTCATTTTGTGGACTTTTTTCCGGAAAGATTATTTATCACATCACTTTAATATGACAAGATACATATATGATTATGTTTACCATAGCCCTTAAACTTACATTGACCACAGTCCTAAAAAGACATGTAACGTTTTGACTTTGAGTAAGCAGGACATTTATGCTAGCGTAAGTTAAACATTTGAATATAAATTTAAAGATATGTTAATCTAACGTCAATGAGGGTCTACAAAATGATATTGCTTAAACATAATGATGTTACATAAGGAGAACGTTTTTCATAACGTAACAAGATTCAATAAACTTATGTTGATCGGAGTCCACAAAATGACATTTATGAAACATTATGACTTTTCGTTAACGTAACATTATTTTAACATTCGAATCATTTTGGAATACTTCAAATTTATAATTTATTGAAATGAATCATTAATAGATCGTAATTTCAGAGATTTTGTTGACATTTCATATTCAAAAGTCTGACTACCAGTTGAATATTATATTGTCAAAATTTCATTAGATGTTTATACTGCAAACAAGGAAATTTTTTTTTCGAAGAACTTCAAATTGGAAGCAACTATTTATGACTGACTGGTGATCGGGGCTGATGATATTTTCAGAGATTGTGTCGACAAAAATTTTGAGTATTTCCCAACAGAAGTAATTTACAATAACGAATGCACGTACCAGAATTTCCTGTAAAAGAATCGTTAATAATATTTCAAAATATTCGTATCATTTCCTGTTGCAAAGTATAATTGAATATACTCGTAAGATTTTTCACGGATTTTATTAACATTTATTTCAAATAAAAATGACAAGTATAATTAAGAAATGTAATTTATTCTTTATTCCAGATTTCCCCCTCTTCTCTCGATTTTCGCACGCCGATATATTTATCATTACAGAAGTACTAGACTAAGTATTCCGATATTTCAATTAACCTGAATTGAAACAAAAATGACGTGTGACGGATGACTTATGCAATCTGAATGGCTGAATGGTGATCGTTGACGGGTGTCGAGTACGAACAAGCTCTTACTTATGAACAGTGAATCCTAACGGATGAATGACTGATGAATGATCTGACGGATGCCTTTTGAATCTTGAATGATCTGACTTGACTTTTGACTGATCGGTGAAGGATCGATGACTCGTGACGGATCGCAAAAATGGGAATGTTGTCTGGTCCAGGGACTGTATTTACTTAAATGAAACAATAAAATGCTCACTTATGAGTTTGGCCAGGAGTAAAAAAAGCTTAAGCCACCTTATTTTTTTCTTTCCCAATGTGTTTGCATTTCAACTGGTAGTTCCCCTTGTTTGTGGTTCTCGTTTCAAATGGAAAAGAGAAAATTAATAGATGTATTTCTTACCATTAATGAAAGCAAAATTATACTGAAACTTGTTAAAAAATTGCTATGTTACATTTTTTAACAGCTTTACAAAATCATTCAAATGTCGTTGTGGTTTCACCAAGGCCTATGCATGTGTGTTATATACACTTTTATTAATTGTCAACGCTTGTAATTGGTAAATGGTCCTATTATAGCTAAAAATTGATTCCATACACTAGCATTTTCCTTCACAAAACGACAAAAGTATGTTCGTAACAAAGCGGGCCATTTACTGCAACAACTATATAGTAAGAAACTTATGACGGGAAAGGCATTCTGTTATCTCATTGAAAGAAAGAAAAATCTGAAATTAATGTCCGATTTAGCTAAACAAAGTCAAATAGATGCCAAAAAGAAACATTAAACATATTTTCAAAAACCAGGCGGGAAAAGAAATGTCGAGGTAGATCAACGGGTATTAGTTTTACTCCAAACAAGTACTTCAAAGTTACTACCAAGTTGGAAAGGTTGGTGCGTTATTACTGATAAGTCCAGCTAACTACAGAATTAGATTAAACAGTAAAAACAGAAAGTCGTTCATGTCATTATGCTGAAACTATAGTATGAAGAACCAAGTAATTCAAACATGAAATATGAAACAGCTGCTACTTGTTCAGAGATTTTAGATATGGTTGATGAGACTTCAGAAGTTGATTTTGATATAAAGTGTACCTTGTACAGAAGATAATGAAAGTGTCAATGATATTAAAATATAAAAGGATTTGTCAGCTAAACAAACAAAACAGGCCGAACAATTATTGCATGGGTAAAAGAGTAAACTTAGCAATGATCCCTAAGATTAATTATGTAATACAACAAACTGCAAAAACAAAAAACAGATGAACAAGTATACAAAATTTTTTATCCAATACCGTCCGCAGTAGAGGGTCAGAACAGGCAGGAAGTCGATGAAATGTTAATGTCAGGTGTTAAAGAACCGCGTGAAAGCCCTCTCGCAGCACAATTCGTTTAAGTTCGCCAAAAGATTCAGATTCTAAGTACGATTCTTTTGGGTTTTATCGGTCATTGCATCAGATGTTTGACTCCATGCCTATTTCCCGCTAAAATGAAGTCTTGAATAGAGTAAGTAATTTTATGTTTGTAATCAAAGTCGATTTTATGAACGGGTATTGGCAGGTTCTGCTCAATAATGATGCAAAAAAGAAGAGCGTTATTGTCTCCCGTTTTGGCCAATTTCAATTTTAAAGTTATGCTATTCGGAATGCTCAGTAGCGGAGCAAATTTTGTCCGTCTCATGAATAGGATTCTAGCTAGTAATGAGGAATATGCCGATTCATTTGTCGATTAAGTTGGTATTTTCCGTGATAGTTGGATATATCATTCAGAAAATAGTATTTTAACTACTTAGAAATGCCAGTTTGACAGCTGGACCTGCAAGTGTTTAATTGAAGAGTCAGAACTCGAGTTTTCAGGCCATATTGCAGGAAATTGTCTTTAAAGTCTGTTCAGAAAAATATTATTGCTATCCAGGATTTTTCAATTCCGAAAAAAATAAGAATCGTTCTTTTTTATGCATGATTGAATTTTGCTGGAGAGTTTTACCGACGTTTTCCGATTTCTTTTTGCCTTGGACAGACGAAACAAAGTAAAATAGGCCGAACAAGATAAAATGGTTGCATGACAACCAAAAATCTTTCGATGAATTAAAACGCATATTTTGTAGTCAACCTGTATTAAGAAGTCTTGATTTTAAACAGAAATTGCTTTTGCAGACTGGTGCTTCACAGTATGGTTTAAAGGTAGTTCTCGAACAAGAATATGAAGATGCTAAACACCATGTTTTGTTCATAATTAAAAAGCTTAGTTGAACAAAAATCACCTATGCTGCTATAGGGATGGAGTGCTATGCAATTCCATTGTCAGTCAAAGGTATATTTATAGAGGTAGGAGATTGCTTAATATATTGCCACCATGCGCCATTGCAATGTCTTGATGTTTAGTCTTTCTTGAGGGGGAAATTAAATAAACACAAGTAATACCTCAGGTATGTTGGTTTGGAAAATCGCACTAGGTCGATGAGGTAATAAGATGTACAGTTAGTGAGCAGCAAGTATATTTTGAGAATTGAAAATTGTCAAATACAGGACATGGAATTTTGCAGTTTAATATACTAAGGTAAGTTCGCTATAAAATATTATCGTCGTTGTTTACATTTCATGTATTCAAAATGGCGTGCACAAGACACCTGGTCGAATACAATGACCATGGCCAGCAAAGCGTATTTTTAGTTGGTGAAGTATATCTGATTACCAATGGTGAGATAAGTTTATCATATCAGTATGCAACGTTCCGGATTATCAATTTATCTAGAGCTAATGGCAACGAGATTCAGAGCTAAATTTGTGAATTATCAAGAACCAGATGTGGAAATATAACTATTGACCGGCATTGGGGTGTTGCTTTCCTAACCGGAAGTATATCTTATAACTCGTACAATGGAAGTGGTATGTTGGGGTGAGTCTTCCGTATGCGGTATTTAGAATAATTTTCATTGTGTATGTTGTTGTAACTGTGTGCTGGTAATATACCCAAACAATAACACTTCCTGTAAAGTAAATTTTTACGTTAACAATGTCTTGATGGTGAACTCGAGTACCTTTGTTTTGACGATGTGATAGTTTGATAAAACATATCTTTTTTTCATTTTAGGGTACATTCTAATATGGGAACAATGGAAACCATGACTACCATACATATGAAAATCTCCAATTACATAATGAGCGATTTCACAAGAGTCTTTACGCTGAAATTGACGACGTCACAATACGTTTTGTGCACAAAAATGTCAGTAAATCTGAAATAATGGCTGTCGTTACCATGTACACTTTAGGTCCGCTCAGATCATGTCATATTAGAATCGAAATAATTCATGTTCGCCGGTGGTTTGTAGTCGATTTATATGTGGGTATCCAATATTATCGTTTATTTTACCCCTCGCTCCGCTATGCTACGCTCTGGTTAAAACATTTACGAAAATAATGGCCAACCATATGTAAATCTCCAACAAACCACCGGTGCCCATGAATTATTTCTTAATTTTTAAATTACTTAGTATCTGTTTTAGTTTAGTTTAGTCCAGATTTGCTTGTATATATACTTTTTTGCTTAGTTTTTTTGCATGTTGTAAAAAATTTTATTTCTAAATACTTTAAAAAAAAACTTCAATACAAAGACCAATCTCATCTATCGACAGTTATGATTTTTTTTCTCTTTTTACAAACTTTTTTCATTATTTGATTAAATCTAAATTAGGATAACTTATTAAACGGTCTTTTAAATTTTCTGATCTGCAGTTCATTTGTTTTTAAAATTCCAAAATCTCCTTGTGCAGTTTTTTCAACCCTTTATGCAACCCTTCCACGTAATAAACTTACAGTAGTTTCTTATCTGACGCATCAATGTTTTTTTACGGCAATAGGAAAAATTTAAACATATTTTGGTAAGATCCATACTGAGTCAAACAAGAAATACAGAGCAAATGACGTTTTAAAGACGCTTAAATTTTTTATTGACCACATTTATGTGGAATGTGGATGCCACGTTTTTCAACAAACAATAAGTATTCCTATGGAAGCAAATTGTGCGCCTCTTTTTTTTTTTATTCATGAAGCAGTTTATACAAGGGCTAATGCAACAGAAGAAAAAACAACCAGTCCAGACTTTTAATTCAGCTGTGGATATAATGGCGTTGTACTTTCTTTAAATAACCCAAGATTTAAAGAATATTTTCTTCGGATCTACCCCACTGAATTTGAACTAAAAGAAACAATGGAAACAGTCACCCAATTATGTTTCATACCTCGACTTTTCATTAACCATTGATAAATATGGACGTCTTTAATCTAGGATATATGACAAACTTGATCATTTTTACTTCCCAATTATGAACTTTTCTTGTCTTAACAGTATTATACCTACCTCCCCAGTATATGGAGTGGATATTAGAACTTAATTCGATACTGTAGAGCTTTCAACTCATACAGTAACTTTCTGGAAAGAGAAAATGCACTGTCAAAAAAAAAACTGCTGAGTCAGGGATATGTTCAGCCGTTGTTACTTTCGTCCATTCAGATAACCTATGGTTATCACCACTACATCGAAGATAGATATAGATTGTCGGTATCATAAATAAAAACGGACATGTTAAACAAAATTCACGTCTTCCCGAATTTGACTTTACCTATTCTTACTTCACCACTGATTGACTCATTGACAGTGTGACGAATGTTGCATACAGAGAAGGACATGCCTACCCTACCTGAACACTCTTTGACACCCTCGGTTTTATGGGTGTTCAGACTGTCAGTGCTTTAGTTTTTGTGTTGTCTTGCATATCATACTGTTGGATTTTGATTTTGGCTTCGGAAGTGGTGTTTGTGCTTCCGATTTGTCCTTTTTGTTGTCTAAATGAAAACGAGATTTAAGGATGATTTACAAATTTTCACCCTGGTATTGTTTAAGGGTTAGAAAGGAAACACATACCATGGAGTTTTAATTGGTTATATATTCGGGTAAGAAAATGAGATCAATCAGCTACCAAACAGATCATTCAAAGCCATAAATGCCTCACTGACTCTTTGACGGATGTGTATAAGACACTCAATCCTAGCTGGACAGCATTTTGTCCGTTTTGGCAATGCTGTTATCAACAGGTCATTGGTATTCTCATGGGTAAAAATTAGGCACCTTTTATTGCAGATCTTTTCCTGTTCTGTTACGAATGGGACTTCAGGAGAAACCTTCAAAGGGTCACACATGAAAAATATATTTCCGTTTTCAATGATAACAGTGGGTATGCTGGTAAAGTACCAGTAATCGCCAGTTTTCACGTGCCTCGAGTTTGCCCATTGATTTTATTACAAAAATGTACATACATGACAGCAATATTCTTAAAATTCAGTTCAAACAGAAATTTGTTTTTAATCTTTAAAAACGGTGAAATTTGAAAAAAAAATCATTTCAAAGTTCCTTAGAAATATATATATTACTATGTGGGGGGTCACGTATATTGAATAGCTAAAAATAGATTTTTTACGAGTGATGGCGCAAGACAGACCTTGAGGTGTCCTGCATGAAGTAAACATTGAATATGTTGCTTTCTCTTCAAATAATCAAGTCTAGATGAATTTGTATAGTCGAGGTCTTCCATTAATAAAAATCGTGAACGAAATTGAGCAAATTTCGAGTATTTTCAAGATATAACAAATCAAAGTTTTAATCCGAGTTTAAGAATATCAAATGAAAAATCAGTGTGAAAATGGCTATAACTGGTACAAAATCAGTAGTGTCGATAGCTTTACCATTGTCATACCACAGTCTTAAGATAACATAGACATCCCCTCTTTTTTCATTTATAATTAACCAACAAGAACTGAAAGTAAATAAATTAAAGCTAACAATGTTTCCATATACTGTCCTTTTCTGGATCTACATTTACTCTTAAAGTAAAAACTATCATTAGTGATAAAAGGGATAATTTTGATTTCACTCTTACTTTTTTTTTCTCTTTTTCAGGACAGCGACGTCCCTCTAGTTCCATGTCTCACCGTGTGTATAATTGTCATCTGCTTTTATTCTACTCTTGACGATTTAAGGAACATAATCTTCTGTTACAGCCAAATTTGTATAACATTGTTACAGTTTCAAAAATAGATGTTTACATTTAAAATGTTTAATGATAGATATAAAGATTTAATACAAAAATATGGTGTCTTTCGCAAATAGCTTTTTAGTTAGGGCATTTCTAATCCTCGTTTTTAGCTCACCTGACCCGAAGGGTCAGTCTGAGCTATTGCCATCACTTGGCGTCCGTCGTCCGGCTGAGACAAATTCTAACAAACTTTATAGGAATGATGTGCGTAAGGTACTTTACAAAAATTGCTCGTTTCATTTCGATCCGACAAAAAATATGGCCTCCAGTGCGGAACATAGTTTAACAAAAGAACCAGGTATTAGAAACCCGTCCTTTTCATCATCTTCTCTGAAACTAAGCAAATATAACTAAATGTATAGCAGGTCCTTTGCAAAAAATTACTTATTTCAACAGGATCAGACAAAACATGGGTGCTTATGGAGAATATTGCTAAACATTAGACCACATTGGTAAAAACATCATTTTTGGTCATGCATGGCACAGAAGCATTTTGTCAGGTGATCGATACAGGCCCAGAAACGACGTAACATGCATTTTTTACGCAATCCTTCTATATATGTTCTTGTTCAAGAGCAGACTCACTAAGGTCGTATAGAAGGCTAAATTTCCGTCCCTTATCCATTTCTATTTTTTTTTCAGTGCAAATCATGAATTCGTTACCCGAGTTGTCCATTCTTCCTTTTATATCTTTCTCCTTTAACAAATGCTTTCTTCGAGGAAATACCTTGTTCTTTCCCCGATAAGTTAATATGTTTTTTTCACTGGACATAAACTCTGATTAATCAGTCTTAATTCTATAGTCCACACGCCTCGTCAATGTCTTAGTACATGCATGCATGCTGCATTTCGTCTATTATTTGTGTTTTTTTTTTTTTTTTGTTAGGTTTTCTTGATTTAGGCATACTTATGTGATTTTCGGCCATTTTAGGTGTTTCATATTACTTTTCCCTTTTTAAAGAAGTAGCATTAATATGAAAAACGTTTTAACCCATCAAGCACAAAACTGTCTTCATTAGTTAAATGGATGATGAAAATATGGTAGAAAAAATTAAAACCTTCACAATTTGTCAAGCTCAACTATTTACCTGGTTTTGCCAATCTTATCATTTCTGTAATAGTGTTGAGGGGTAATCCACCAGATCCAAAGCCACCACGACATGTAACCACATCATACAAGTCTTGAAAAAATAGTTATTTTCATTAGGCTATTTTGTCGTTCTGTTTCATTTGTATATTATCTGTAAAATTTTAGCAACGTCTATCTTTGTCTAGAAGTACAAGATAATGTACAATTTGAAACTGTTATATATATTTTCTTAATTTATCATTCAGTTATGTTTTGTCACAAGTCTGGTACAAAAATATCTAGTAGGTCTAGTGAAAATTTCGTCATTTGATCAATTTAGGTTTTTTATTGCCTAATTTTCTCTAATTTTATTTTGATGTTGTTGTGTATCACTTTAGAAGTATATATATACAACAACATCAAAAAATAAAGTTATTATAGAAATTAGATTTAGATTTAGAGGGATGAATAGAATTGGCATGAATAAAAAAATCCTCTAGTTCTTTCTCGGTATGTGTCCATTTCATATCAACATCTTCAATAAATCTGAACCAAGACAGTGGTTTTTAAGGAGTGGTTAAAAGCAGCTTTTTCTCAATACTTCCCATAAAAATGTTGGCATAAGATGGGGCCATCTTGGTTCCCATAGCTGTACCATTGACCTGCAGGTAATGCTCTCCATTGAAGGTGAATTATTATGCTTAGGACCAATGTGAGCATTTCCACTAGACATTCAGTAGGTGGCTCTTTGACAGTACGTTTCTCCCAAACTTCTTTGGATGCTGCAATGCCATCATCATGTGGAATGTTGGTGTAAAGTGAAGTTACATCCATAGAAACAAGTATGGTGTTCACTGGAAGATTCAGCTGTTCCATTTTTTTCAGGTAGTCAGTAGTATCTTGGATATGTGAGGGACGATCCTCCACAAACGGTCTGAGATGAAAATCAACGAACTCTGATATCTTTTCTGTCGGGTGACTATTAGCTGAAACAATAGGTCTGCCCGGGTTGTTTTCTTTATGGATTTTAGGTAGGAGATAGAAGCGACCAGGTTTTGGATCTTCAGGAATAAGATAATTGAAGGTGGTAGTGTTAAAATGGCCGTGTTCATGCATAGCCTCTAGGCTTTCGGTTATCTTTTTTGCAAAATCAAAAGTGGGGTCAGATTCTAGTTTGATTTACAAAATCTATTGTCTGAAAGTAGTCGTTCGGCTTCCTGAATATAATCTGTCTTGTTCAAAATGACTACTGCACTCCCCTTGTGTGCTGGTTTTATGACTATATCGTTTCTTTCTTGGAGATTTTTCAAGGCTGATCGTTCCTGTTTTGACAAATTGTCAGTTTTAGGTACAAACATGTCTACAGTTTGTTTAATATCTGATTTAATAAGATCTAAAACAGATTCGAGTCTGGTGTTTTTGCTCGGTTTCGGAATCCCGCTACTCTTTTTAGTGAATTTAGGGATCTCGACAGCTTCATCACTACCAGAATCATCATCAGATGATTCTTCGTTTTCTTCTTTCCTGGAATCAAAATATTCCTTGATTCGTAGTCTCCTGGCAAATTGATCAAGGTCTTCTTCGAGTTCATGTTCATTTGTTTTTAAAGGATTGGGACAGAAATTCAAACCTTTGGACAACAGTAATGCTTCGGCTGTACTCAAATTTGTGCTTGATAGATTGACAACAACGTTGGATTTAGGTGACTGATGCTTTCGCCGAAAGCGCCGTGACCGTGTTTTCTTTTTGTTTGTCTGAAAGGTAATCTTGTTAGGTTTAATTCCATCTCTATAAAATTTTGTCCTCTGCTTTTTGAGTAATTTTTCAGTTTCTATTTCAGTAATTTTACCTAAGCGGTGTTTAATGTTAGAGACAGCTTCGGGTTGGAGATTATTTTCACAATTGTTTAATAAATCTTTGACTTCACGGCTTATAGTTTTCTTTTGATGGGTAATGTCATTAAGTAAAAGATTGAGAAGTCGGAAAGAACAGTCATTCAAAATTTTGTCCCAACGTCGAATGAATGTGTAAGATTTAATACCCGGTTTTTGTGGTGTTAACTTGATTTGAAGTCCCTTATGAACTTTACTATTCGAAATATAATTGGACAAATTCAAAAAATGGTGGTCAATTTTGATTTCATCTTGTGTCATGGATCTTAAACGTTTGAAATAATAGTTGTAATTCATATTAATAGGTTGTACGGATTATATCCGAAAACATAATACCAG
>MJUU01044800.1:85174-113819 GCA_002080025.1 Modiolus philippinarum
TATATATATATAATCAAACAATAGACAAAGGTGAACAGTACACAAATAATACAGTTAATATTTCAGCCCCTATCCGGGCCTTTTTCAAAACACATTAAACATAAAAAATAAAATCAAACAAAAACTATGTATAAAAAGTCTAACCAAAACAACAACAGCTACATTGTAGACGCTGGTTATCACAAATGTAATACGAGATGAACGACCGGAGGGAGATGAAGAAAAAACTTTTGTCTGTTACTGTATATCTAAAAGTATTTAACAAAATAAATAATTGAAGACATTGTAGTGAATCCGGAAGAAATAATATCTGCAATTGGAAAATGTTTTATTTTTAATTTTTACACAAATTTCCTGCTGCTTTTAGAATTTTATCATCATTATATATATACTTCAAAATGAACAAAGTAAATAGCACATTAAAATATCAGTTGATATTTCGAGCTCTTTCCGGCTTTTCATCTGAACCAATAAAAAAGAAAAAATAAAATCAAACAAAACCTATTAAAAAAAGACTAAACTACAATGTTTATACAAAGTATCTAGAGCTATATGTTGGATGCTGTTGCTTACAGTTGTAACATGAGAAGGGAAAAAGAATGTTGTCAGTATGCATACGTCGAATTTATAAGCAATACTCTTACAAAATTGCATTTATCGCACAGCGAGCAGATTTTCAGACATGTCAGAAGGAGAACAAGTTTATCAGTCCAAAAAACAGGGAAAAAAAGAAAATAAAAAATGGGAAGCGGTATGATTTTAAGCAAAACTAATTTTTTTTGTCAGCTTTATCCTGTTTGGCCAACGTAGTTTCATCCAGGTCATTTAATGCAGTAGATTAGATTTGCAGGCCATATTTGCGTAAACGGAAAATAATTGCCGTTATTGAACGTTTTCGTTGTGTCGGTTTCTGAATAGTTATCATTATCTCTGGTCATACGCATCATCTCTTGTCGTCGCAGATTTTAACGGCGAAAATTTGTATATTCTTATCGAATCTTGTACATGTAAGTTGTTTCTTTTTTTCAGATTTTTATCTTGGCGTCGACTATGTAGAATGTGTTCTTTCCTTAAAACTGTTTTCATAGTTTCACTTTGAAACAAATCAATATAAACTAGCCAGTGAAAATATGGTTAGCCAATGTTTAATGTGCCAAAAAAGTCTCAAAAATCTAGTAATTATAGCCTTTAAAGGATTTCCCCGATATAAGCTTTGTTTAATTGGTTTAGTTGACCAAATATGTTAAGTAAATTATCCAAAAATGAATTGAATCCAATGGAGAAGACATTGTAGAATTTGAAAAAGAAGATCTTTCTAAGCCTTTTTTTTTCAATTTTTGGGGAAAATGTGGCCTTACCGAATAACAGAATACCGACATTACTGTAAATTTAATTTCTGCATATGCGCATTTCGACAAATTATGTCTCTTTAGTGCAGATCATATCAAAACATGTGGAAATCCATATACCGAAATAAGTATAAAGTCTGATAGAGAACAAATATTATTCAAGAGGGGGGTAATCCTTAGTTTTTAAAAAAATTCCTAAAATTAAGATACTGCAACTTTCCAACTAAAGTCGGTTTTCGGGTCAGGACTGAAGTACTAGCTACTGGGTTGGTGAATACCCTCGAGAGCTAACAGTCTATCAGCAGAGGCATCAGTCCAGTGGTAATAAATAACAAAATACCGACATGACTGTAAATTTAATTTCTGGATATTCACATTTCGATAATTTGTGCCTCTTTAATGCAGATAAAACCAAATTATTTGGAAATCCATATACCGAAACAAGTATAAAGTCCTTTAGTTTGAAACACCATATTACCCTGCCTGTATGACATTTTTTTTTATCTCGTTAAGTCTAGTTTTATGTTATTCTCTTTGGTTTAATTAGATTATACAGATATGCGTTATGACTATTTAAGCTTTTCTGAATAAGATAAACGCTAAGTGTATATTGATATGGTAATATCGGAGAATGATTTTGGTATCTTATATGTGCAATAAAATGAATACAAATTATATTATTAAACTTTTAACGAGATTAAAATTTGACAGAGACAAATCTTGTTTCAAAGACAGTTATTTCGATAATAATAATTTATTAATTTTTATCACGTTTACATTTTTATGTTCAATGTTTGTGTAATATTAGCCTTTTAAATATACCATGTTATGATATAAAAAAATGAAATGTTTATTGCTTCTTACTTGAATCAATGCTTGTTTGGCCCTCTTCAGGAATTTTCTCAACAAACTGCTTCCTATGAACATTTTTTGCTCCTGCAACCTGTAACATACTTTCGTTCGCATCAAGTGCATCAATTATTTTGAAGCCATGGGCAAGGAGCTGAAAAGGTAAGAAAAAAACAGATATGAGATATGTTTTCACTACATCTTATGATTGTTTTCCAAGTGATGTAAAATGTCCTTGGCAAAAGTTCATTTTAGTGGTGAATTTGAGAATTGTCTATACAATCTATGATCAAACGCAACCTTGACTTCTTCTTGTACATTTTTTTAGGGTTTATTAATAATTCGCCTAATTGTGTGAATTCTAAATCCTTCATACTATTGGCAACCATAGTTTTATCGACCTTGATGACATTTTTGTGAACTAGATTTAATTGTTAAGTTTATCAAATTATTTCAGTCAATCGACCTGTTGTTCTTTCATAAAAATATATATAGAATCTAATGTGGCGTTGTTCAAAAATTAACAAAGAATTCCCCTCAAACAGGTGCTAGGGGCCGTCTTTAACTTATGATGAGGTATGAGCAAAGTTCATTGTTGAAGGCATCATGTCATTGTGACTTCAGGATGAAGAACAACAATAAAGCGCTGTTCCATTGCTTGTTTTTTACCATGCATTTGTAAAGACTTTTTTCATGTGAATTTACACCATACACTATGAACCATACACCATACACTATGAACCATACACCATACACAATACACCATAACCCATACTCCATACTCGGTAACTCTGGACCATACAACACGATCGAACGACACGATGTGAACGAGAGACCCGGAACTGGCGCAATTGAAGTTTATATGATACACATTTTTAGAAATACTGTTAAGCTTAAATTTGTTTCAGATAAAGCAATAAAAAAATCAATCGTGCTTTTAAACGCCAACAGATGGCTATTTTAAACGATCGTAAATAATCATTATTAGCCGCAAAAACGCCAAAAACTTGTAGAGACAAAAAGCGCATATTTTTTTTTTTTTTTTTTTCTTACTAAAACCGAAGATGTGAATATAAAACTGTAAAAACATAGTTTTTAATTCGTATTTTATTACGTATTTATGAATTTACCGACGAAAGCCAATGGACAATTATATGCTGTTCGTGAAGGTAGACATTGTTCGCGAAACATATTTTTCAATAAATTTTACAAAAAAAAATTGGCAAAAGCAATATATTTGCAACAATTTTACTATCCCGAAAATTTGCGAGAAAATAATTAATGTCCTAATACTCACAGTGCGCAAAAGGATATTTTCCCTTTGGCATAATGTTCCCTAAAGAAATTTATATACTAACAAACACTCATATTTACTATGATTTGCCGTAAATGCCAACGAAAAATTCAAATTTGGCATGCATTTGTCTAAACCATCCAACAAGTTATGTATACATAGTATATAATGCCATTTTGTCACAATGTTATCTAGCTGCTGCGACTCAAATTTGGTACAAATTTCCTGAAAAGATGCAACAATAAACTTAGGATTATAATAGTATAAAATGTAGGGTATGGTGTAAATGCCATCTGGCACTCAGATTCAGTATAAATTTACTGCAAATATGCGACAATATATGGATACAGATGCCACGCCATATCGAGTAAATGCCTATTAATACTCACACTTGGTATACATTTACTGAAAGTATGCAACAATATGTATAACAAATGTATGCAACAATATGGAAAACAAAAGTATGCGATATGGTTAAAATGCCATCTAGTATTCAAATTAGGTACAACTTTTCTGAAAACATACCAGAATAAGGATATCAGTAGTATGTGATATGGTGTAAAGCCATCTATTATTCAAATTTGAAAGAAATATACTGAAAACATGCAACAATAGGGATATCGATAGTATGCGATATAGTGTAATTGCCATCTTGAACTCAATAGGGATATCGATAATATGCAATATGGTGTAAACGCCACCTAGTGCTCAAATTTGGTACAAATATTTTGAAAACATGCAAGAATAAGGATATCAATAGTATGCAATATTGTATAAATGCCATCTAGTACTCAAAATTGGTAAAAATATACTGTAAATATGCAACAATAGGGATATCGATAGTTTGCGATATGGTGTTAATGACATCTGGTACTCAAATATAGTACAGAAAAACTGAAAATAAGCAACAATAGGGGTATTGATAGTATGCGATATGGTGTAAATGCCATCTATAATACTCAAATTTGGTACAAATATACGGAAAACATTCAACAGTAGGGATATCGATAGTATGCGATATTGTGTAAATGCCATCTAGTACTCAAATGTGGTACAAATATACTGAAAATATGCACCAATAGGTATATCGATAGTATGTGATTTGGTGTAATTGCCACCTAATACTCAAGTTTGGTACAAATATACTGAAAACATAAAGCAATAAGGATATCGATAGTATGCGATATGGTGTAAATGCCATTTACTACTCAAATTTTGTTATATGCAACAATAGGGATATCAGTAGTAAGCGATATGGTGTAAAACCCGTCTAGTACTCACATTTTGTACAAATATGCTGAAAACATGCAGCAATACGGATATCGATAGTATGCGATATGGTGTAAATGCCATCTTGTACTCAAATTTGGAAAAAAATATTGTTATAGGTAATTTAATGTCTTAAATACTTTAAAAATGCATTTTATTCATTGTTTTTATTTTGTATGGCCTTAATATAGAAATTTCTTGAATTTAGATTTAGTTTTTAACACATAGAAATTTCTAGAAGTTTTCCTTACATAATCATTTAAGTCATGTGATTATTAGTTGATATGGAATGTTCTAGTAATATCTTGTGAAGATTTTTCTGGAAACAATAAAAGGGTAAAGTCAGTCAGTTTAATAAGTTTATACATGATTAATAAGTTTATACAGGATTATTACGCACATCTTTTGTATTGGAAATCGACATTAGTTATTGTGAATCTGTTATCAACTATTTAGTGAGGATTATAAGGAATATTCATTTGAACATTTATTTGTGGACTTCAGTGAACTATTGATTTGGATATTCACTTGGACTTCATTATTGTCAGATGTATTGTATTAATTTGTAAAATTATTGTTTTTCGTCTGATTAAAAAGTTAATTTGAGCCAGTTTTGTTTTATCATTGCTGACTTCAATTTAGAATAATTTATTGGCCATTTCTACCACATAACAATATACTGAAAATATGCAACAATGGGGATATCAATAGTATGGAATATGGTGTAAATGCCATCTAGTACTCAATTCTGGTACAAATTCACTGAAAATATGCAACAATAGGGATATCAATAGTATGCGATATGGTGTAAAGGCCATCTAGTAATTTAATTTGGTAAACAAAAAATTCTAAAAATACGCAAGATTAGGAATATCAATAGTATTAGATGGTGTAAATGCCATCTAGTACTCAAAGTTGGTAAACTTATACTGAAAACATGCAAATAAGGATATTAATAGTATGCGATAAGGTGTAAATGCCATCTAGTACTCAAATTTGATACAAATATACTGAAGACATCCAACAGTAGGGATATCGATAGTATGCGATATGGTATAAATGCCATCTAGTACACAAATTTGGTTCAAATATAATGAAAACATGCAAAAATTGGTATACTGATAGTATGCGATATGGTGTAAGCCATCTACTACTCACATTTGGTACAAATATACTGAAAATATGCAACAATAGGGATATCAATAGTATGGAATATGGTGTCAATGCCTTCTAGTACTCACGTTTGGTACAAGTTTACTGAATATATGCAACAATAGGGATATCAATAGTAAGCGATATGGTGTAAATGCCATATAGTACTGAAATTTGGTAAACAAAAAATCTAAAATATGCAAGATTAGGAATATCAATAGTATTCGATATGGTGTATATGCCATCTAGTACTCAAATTTGTTAAACATATACTGAAAACATGCAACAATAGGGATATTAATAGATGCGTTATGGTGTAGATGCCATCTAGTACTCAAATTTGGTACAAATATACTGAAGACATCCAACAGCAGTAATATCGATAGTATGCGATATGGTATAAATGCCATCTAGTACACAAATTTGGTACAGATATATTGAAATCATGCAAAATTGGTATATCGATAGTATGCGATATGGTGTAAATGCCAATTCATACTCAAATTAGTACAAATATACTGAAAAGATATAGTATATTCTATATGGTGTAAATGCCATCTCATACTCAAATTATATAGGTACAAATTTACTGAAAAGATGCAACAATATATATATCTATAGTATATGCGATATGGAATAGATGCCATTTAGTAATCAAATTTGCTACAAATTTACTTAAAATATGCATCAGTAGAGAAATCAATAGTATGTGATATGCTGCAAATGCAATAAAGTATTCAAATTTGGTACAAATTCATTTGAAATATGCAACAACAAGAATATCGATATTATACGATATGGTGTAAATACCATCTGATACTCAAATTGTGCACAAATTAACAAAATATGCTACAATAGGGATATCGATAGTAAGCGAAATGGTGTAAATGCCACCTAGTACTTAAATTCTCTATTGCTATGATAAATGAGGGTTTTAAAGGAGTAGATCATTGTACGGTGTATAAAAATAGAAATAGGTTCGGTTTCATGGAAGAAATATCGAAATTCTCGTGTACAATGTACTTTGTTCGTGAAATAATAAAGATCTTGTTTGGTGTACGAAAAAAAATTATGGACGGTTTACGAATCATGATAGCCCCCGAGCCTTTGGTGCCTTTATAATAATCTGTTAATGTACACTCGAAAATCGAATACTTTAAATTCGTTTAATCGCGAGAAAAAGCAACACATGAAATTAAATACGGCAAACGAAAATCTGTATCACCCTCGTGTATTGTATTTTTTACACGATATTAATTACAAGCTTTGTGAAAAAAAAATTGTAAAGTTGAGACTGAAAATTATATTGCGGCAAAGTTTCATTGAAAGTCTTCATATTGTCCTGCAAAAAAGATAAAATTCATTTGTTGTATGCACCTGGCACCACAAAATAAAAACCGAAATGCAAATACATTGTGTTGGACGTCGTGTATAGACTGTATGGTGCATGGTGATTGGTACATGTTTTATTGTACATGGTGTATGGTGTAAGGTGTAAGGTATATGGTGTAATGGTGTATGGTAGGATGGTGTATGGTATATGGTATAATGTTGTGATTGGTTATGTTTTACTGTAAAAGCACTGTATAGCCCGGAACTGTCATTATCTGAAACCTATGGACAATTCCATTTTAGCAGGATCCGCCAGTGAAATTGTAAGCGTTTGAGCTGTACTAAGAAACACATTTTATTTATTTCATTTTTTTATTTACCCTTTATTTTTATATTTTTGAGATGTAAATTCTATTCATTTCATGTGCTATGGAAAGATCCACACTTCTTGCAACTTATTTTCGCGAGCGATTTATGTTAGGGATAAGACGGGAAATAAAGTAGCCGCGAAAATAAGTTTGTTTACAGTATACTCGTAGCTTACCGGATGCATGGATTTTTTAACTGATTACATCCCTCGTTTCTCCTAGCTGTCAATTGTTTTACCACGTGACTTTTTTGTACACATTTATTTTAATAAACACTTGTAACTTTATATGAAATTTTATTCATTTTTATGGTCGACATATTTCCCAAAAGGAAAGATATGAAAAAAATGAATACCTTTATACATAATGCTGCTCACTGTTCCTCATAATATTTATGACACTGACAGAAATCTAATCGAATGGAAAAAAGAAATGTCCACGACATTGCCAAGAAATAAACTAATGCCAACCACAATTAATTTCATAATTTTTCAATAAACAGTATATAATAATAATTTATTTCGATTTCTTTCTCGTAGCGTGTGTGTAGGGGGTACAAATTATCATGCATGCTGTCTGTTTGATATCGATTTTTTGGGGGGATTCGTCTACAGAGTTGGTCTCCAGGTGGTGGATAGGGGAATACCCTGTCCATGCAGGGTAGTCAAGTTATAATACGCAAAAGCATTGTAAACGAACTGTGCATAAATAACAAATAACAGAAATAACAAATTCCATGCAGTATAAATTGTGTAAGGAGAGCAGCCGTACGAAGCGTAATATAATGCTAAATTTCCTCCCCTACCAATTTTTCTCCTTTTCAGTGACAATTAAACGTCGTTCCACAGGTTGTCCATTTCACCTTTATTTCTCTCTTCTTTCACATATATTTTTATTTGATTTACCGGTATTTGTACTCGCCCTGATATACATGTGACTGAAATACTGCTAACTGGACGTAATACTCAAATCAATCAACCAATCAATCCCTATGGCGCATCCTCCAAGTATCTCGATGCCTATTCCGTCAAGGCCTCAACCAAAACAGTGACAAGTGGAATTCTTTCTTAAACATGTACATACGTGTTCTTCGAATTCATAATATTGAATATAAACATTTTCGAAAAAAGATACTTATAGCATTGCCATGAAATTGTGGTTTCATGTCACCCAGCCAAAGGAATCATTATTGATCTAGATCTTAAAGCGATGCATACATCAAGAATCCGTTAATTATATATTGATTGGCATGGAAGGGGCTTTTCTAAAATTTCCCGACCCACTTGAAAAAAAATTACTGACTAGATACGTTTATTTCTTCAAATTTATCATTATCTTTCCCCAGTAAAATATATCTTACTTAATTTTATATCTCTTTTCCTTCTAAGCTAGATTATTTTATTGCCAAAGTATTGTGTTTTATATATAATTTTTGAATAGTTGCTTCCAAAGAAAGTTATAAAACGATTGCACTTGTCGATTGTAGTATGACCATGCTTCTCTCATTGCCGAAAAAAGAGTAATCAATAAATTTCAAAACTTGATTCTTAACACCAATTAAGAAGGCGTTGTAGATTTAGTCAAATTAAATTTACATCGATCTGACTGTAGCTTCATGGTCTGGTTAAGGTCATGGTCACCCATATAAGTATATCGTACGTATTACCAGCTGTAACGAGAGATATACAAGCCAGATTTAACGGCTGTTAAAGTGTTAAAGATTACTCAACAAATACAAATATATTACACTTTATTCAATATTGAGTTGGGTATTCAGTGCTCGTCATTTAGAATAAAAAATGCTACCTAATATACGTTCGTCAACCATTTCGTACTTTTATTGGAAATCTCAGTCAGGACGAGAAAAGGTCATCAATTCAAAAATATATAAGACATTGGAGTGGAAGGGACAACTGTGGCAACAAGACTACGTTGCCACCAGAAAAACTGGGAAATTAGGTTGGGCAGATAATTTAGACTTCAAAATGACCTGCAGTGAGTCTTCTTTTGTGTTGAGAAATATAGGAGATGCCTGTATACTGCATAGAGCCTTGTATTTTTGGATAACGGTCATGCATTTTGTATAATGACCTTACCCGTAAAGACAAGCAATTCCCTAATACACATGGCGCTATCTGGAGATGCGCTGATGATCTATCGGAAGTGCTCTTGAAACATTATGCAGGTACTTCTATTTGCGTAGAATGAATTAAAAGTATATCGAGTCAATAAAAGACTAAATTACCCACCCTACCCATCTCTACTCTGGCAATCAAAACTGAGTGCACTGGTTGTCTCTTTCACCTTCTTTTACATTAAATTAAAGATTTGTATAACTTATTCTTGGCCTGAAAAAGCTGATATATTGCTCACTTGGCGTTTAACGTTCAGTTACTCATTCAAAAAATCTTTAAAAAAGCATAAAAAAGCAAAAATTAAGTCAAGTCATCATAATGTTATAACAATGAATGATACAAATTAAAAAAAATTAGTAGTGTACCTCTACTGCCACTAGGCCAGTACCAGCAGCTATATCCAATATGGTCGAATTTCCTCTGTTTTCTGGAATCAAATCGGCTACAATCTGTCCTAGAACCATTGGTGAACGTGTCTGCAGAATTTCATGATCCTATAAGTAAGTGTTTGTTTTTAATTTCTTAATTTTTATCGTACTTCCAGTAGAGAAGACAAACTTTGTGTATTTCTAGTAATTGATGACAAGAAAACTATTGATTTTTTAACAAATACTTATGAAATTCTATTATCTTTCAAAATTCATTCAGTGTTATACGCAAATTTTGCTTCATGTGCCTGGTATTTTGTTACTAAATATGAAGGTGTTTCTCATTTTTTTCTATTTATTGTTTCCTCTTATTTTGTAAACTTTCCCAAACACATTAACTAAACAAGCATTGAGACATTCGTGAAAAACCAAACAAATTCGCATAGATATATCTGTTCAAATTGACACTATTCAACTTGGATCTATTCATGTTTCCGCATAAAATACAATATCACGTGGAAATAAACAAAAACGAACAAATTATGAACTCTCACTGTGTTTAGAAACTATTGGCTTTTGTCTAGAAAAATGTCATAGTGTTACCCCTCAATGTATAATTTGGAAATGTCTTCCAGATAATATATTTCAGACACCATGACATTTTTTACATACCTGAGAATGTACCAAAATGTTATTATTTGACCTTTATCACACTGAACATACTTTTAAAGCAGGACTGGATGTATTTCCGACAAGGTATTATTTCAGATTCGCTAAGTTGTTGAAACGAAGTTAAAAAATGAAAGAATATAAAGTAAATGTACACGAAACAAAGTCTTCATAGTTACGTAGTGAAAACAAACAGTGTTTGCTCTATTAGGAATCTTGTCAATTAATTACACCAAGAAACTTTAAATGGCTTATCAGGGGACAATTCGTATGCAATCGCAGTTCTGCAATTTAGTGGCGTATAAATCATTTATACTTAGTCGTGAATACTTAGTTTCAAGCTTATTAAACAGTGCCCCTCGGAGTCCTCCAATGTAACTACCAAGACATTTGAAAGTGCAATCAATCACACTTTCATTATATGTCCGTTTATTTGAGAAACTAATGGAGTTGTATATCCAACTATATTTTTCATTAAAAAAAAAGCTTCAGTTTACATCAGTAATCACTTTTACTCTTGGAGGCCGTTAACTTAATATTCTCTACCTCTTAAAGATCTAGTGACCGTTGTGTGAAGGTTACGTGTCAACAATGGAAATTCTACCCAGTCCAGAGGCATTAAATAGAAAACGAGACATGCAAGTTACTCTCCTGTTGCAGATAAAAAGCAAGAACTGTTCGATAGTTCCTTGAAGAAAGTATTATTCAATTTCTGTCCATTTCGCATAAATAAAAAAAAACAGTTGATATTAATATATGATCATTATTCATTATATCTCAATTATATTTAAAGGAAGTCATTTCCAGTAAATGCATATCAAAAATTTTTGCTGTCCCGAAAAAAAGTTACGTTGCTTTTAATATTTGTGTTTTTGGAGTTGTCAAATGTGTGTTTAGCTCTATGTTGTATGAATTCTTCGAATCTTTCTTTTGATACTCCCTTACCCCCTTAGCCCCGTCGTCTCTTTTAAACATTTTTGTATCTTAAATATATCATGAACTGCATTTAGCATTTTCCTTGTTTTTGAATAGAATAAATACATTTTCAAATGAAAATTGAAAATTGTGTGTGGGAAAACGCAGCAGCCCCAACCTAGCTAATTTTTAAATTATGATTTCAGAATGAAAAAAAAATAAAGAAAAGATAAAACGGAAAAAAATTGGAATGATATTTGAAAGTTTAAACTGCGTTCAGATTCACATGAAATATATATTACACGACCTTCCAAGCTGTCCTAGATTGAAGGAAAACATAACTAAAAGATAAGGGTTGTAAGTATTCAATATTCAAATTTCAGCAGTATGAATCAATTTGCGTTACACATACAATGCTTTGTTACCATACTTAACTTTCCATAGTTATTTACAAAAGATATTATCTTGTATAATTATGTCTAATTACTATTTGACATGAACTTATGATGTAAAAACGACTGATTGAAAGATGAATAAAAACGTCGCCAAATCAAACTGCAGCTTTGCTAAACGCTGCTATATTGAACTGTGTATTGCTAAACGCTGCAATATCGAACTGTGTATTCATTTCAAAACAGCGTCCTGTCCCGATTATACAGTATAATTCTGGCTTAATACAGTGGAGTTATAATTGCGATGGTGTGATTCTTCTTCGAATCGAATCATTCAGTTGAAACTTTTTTTCTATATCGAATCAATATTGCATCACGTAGTCCTATCAGTTTTGCATCAAACACTCGATAAAATGTACATGACTATTGTACAAGGACATCCATGATATAGCAAGAATAGTGCAATGTTTGTTAAAATAATGGAAAGCGTATATACCGGATCGTAAGTTTTACTCCATTCTGTGTACATCTGTTGATTTTCTTCGTAAGATTTCACTGGTTGTAGACAAGTAGTAAGTCTCTCTAATGCTCCATCAAACTCCATATTAATATTATCTGGAAAAAAGTGCATTAAATGGTTTGTTTCACAAAATTTCAAAAATTTCTAAGTTTTAAGGGACATAACTTAAGAACCCTTTGGACCGTTGAACCTAAAACCCAACTTGACCTGAATTTTGTTGAATTTTTTAAACCTAAATTTATTTTGTTCACAAGTTATTAGTTGGAAATTTATTAAGCCTTTGTGTGTCTTGTCTGTTTTCTAGTTAGTTCACTTTATGTCTATGGGAGTCTTGGATGATGTTTATTTCGCTGAACTTGATTACTCTTTATTTAGGGGCCAACTCCGACTTGCCGTTGGGTGTGGGGTTTCCTCACCGTTCATTGAAGATCTTATGGTGGCTTTGAGTTGTTATTACTCCCCTTTGGGTCGTTGTCTTTTTGACACATTCCCCGTTTCCCTTCTTTTTCCTATAACTGACAAAATAAAGAGAGCATACACCTTAAGCAATCTTTTTACGGACTCAACAATGCCCGAGAGAAAAATTCCAAAGTAAATATACAAATAAAGGGATATTGAGTAAATGTACATTCTACAAAATCCCTTTGAATATATAGTAAGATCAAGCAAATAGAAAAACGCTTTGATTTTTGTTCTTCATCTTGAAGTCATTATCAAGCCTTCAACAAAGAGCAAACGCTGTTGCTTCGTAGTAAGTTCAAGACGGCCTATAGCACCGTTTTGAGCAGAACTCACTTGCTTAATGCTGAAGAGCGCTACATCCATTTATCTTTCGTCATGGATGCGGGGTCGTCAACAAACATAACATATTGGGCAAAGTACTTTTACAAACACTATCATCCATTGCCCGAAAAAGGGACCAAAAGACCATACATCAAAGAAAAAAAAAACGACCACATGGCATTCATCCAATGGATTTGTGAGAACACTTTGCAAAAAAAAAGAAAAATCGGGAGATATGGGCAATATGTATACAGATTGCCAGAAGAATGGCTTATTTTTTTACCAAACAAAAAAGCCAAATGCTAAATTTTGATAGTGCATTCATATGAGAAATTCTCTTATGCAAAAGTACACCATAACTGACAAAATAAAAAGAGCATACACCTCAAGCACGGGGAACGAAGTACACATCTTTAGTGACTGAAAATAGGACGTTCTTCACAACTAACAATAACGAGGCTACATACCAGTTTCGACATCAATCCTTGTAGAAACTGAGAAAAATAGAATAAAAATCTTGTTTCACTACATGTTTCGAAAGGCCGTGTTTGCACCAAATACAGTGTACTGTAAACTTGTTTATATGAAGTTTTATGTACTGGACACTGGTTTAACATAAAATTTGTTCTACTTTAAAGCAAGTTTGTATCGCCTACACACTTAATTTGTTCATATCTGTCACATTCCTACAATACATGTTCATGCTCTTAGGGGAAAATAGAAATATTTAGTAATATTTTACATGAATAGCTCCATTTCCTACTGAAAAAAGTTAATAAAAGGTGTGGGGGCGGTTTTGCAATTACATTTTTTGTTTTCTCATTATATAGAAGTCATAAAATACATATATATATATGTATAATAAAAAATACGATCGAAATTATAAGGTTTGAACATGTTTTTATAGGAAACAAACAATTCAAATTAACACAAAAAGAAATTTCATGACGAATGTGAATTTTATTCCCACCGAGTATCAGATGCCTTGCGGTGGCTTTGCAATAGCAGGTGTCGACAGATTTGTCTTGACCAAAAAGCAATGCTTCTTGATTTTAATCCATTTGAAGGAATGAGACAAGTAGCATGACATTCATGATATTTACGAAACGCATGTAACTACGACAAAGCGGGTTGCAAAATATTATGGTTTACCTAACTCCACAGTAAGTTTTTTTGTACTGACTTTTGTACCAAATTTTCATATATTTACCTTTTCAGCTCAACTGGCTATGCCAGGGTGAGCTTTTGCCATCACTTGGCGTCCGACGTCCGTCCGACGTCCGTCCGTCGTCCGTCCGTCCGTCCGTCGTTAGCTCACTTTAAAAAAAAACTTCTCCTCTGAAACTACTGGAGAGATTGGTTTGAAACTTTATAGTAATCATCTATGACATGTCCTGTACAAACGATCCTTCATTTTATTATGATCCGATGAAAAACATGGCCGCCGGTGCTAAAAATAGAACCTAGGGGTAAATTGCAGTTTTTAGCCAATAACTCAAAAACTGATGCAGATATCAAAACCTGACATGGAGTAAAATTGTTCAGAATGATGAAATCTATCTACCCTGCAATTTTGAAGAAAATCGGAAAACCCGTCTTAGAGTTACAGCCCTTTTTCCGTAAAATTTTCAAAATTTAAGCCTTTCTTATTTTTTATTTCAAAAACTGTAACAGATAGAGGTGAAGTGTAAATTGCAAAAATGTTCAGCATATCAAGATCTACATACTCTGAAATTTTGAAAAAAATCCAACTGCTTGTGTTTTCAAATCTTCTTTAATTTACTTTTCTCTTTTAAGTTTTAGAGAAATTTGCTGCTATCTCTTTTTTAAAAGTAATTATTTGTTACATAATCAAGAGCAAAAAAGTGTTTTTTGTATAAATTTTTACATTTTTTGCAAAAAATACTTTCATTAACTATACTTATTTCACAAATTAATAATAATTGTATATTAATACATGTTGTAAGTCCCAGTCAGTCAATGTTTGCCTACGTCAGGCAATAAGTGGAATGGGTAACATTTTTCCGAAATCCCGCCTATGTATATATGTTTATGTTTATGTTATGTGTTTGTGTATATGTATATACATGTATGTTTAATGTACTGTGCATGTGAGTAGTTTTCACAATGCCAATCGATAGTGACGATTCGAGTGTCTTTCAGAAGACTTTGAACACGTTCGTACACATCGAACAATAGACAGAGAGTTAACAATACTAGTCACGCCTCAATTCCCTGATGACAACTTTCTTAGTACTGTGCAATTATTAACTTATTTACAAACCCAAATTGATATAGCAAAATTCGTAAGATGCTGTCAAAAGGTAGAGGACTATTTTCTCCTTACTTGTAAAGATATAGAGTCAAGAGATGCCCTACTTATGGATTTTAAGCTCTTTAGGATAGGCAATGTAGATATAGTCACAAAAAGCCCCCCTCTCAAATTTGAGACAAAGAGTGACACCACAGATATTATTGTCTACGGGTTACCCTATGAGATTCAGCCAAAATTTATATCTCAAAAACTATCAAAATATGGTACAGTCGTAGGCATGCTGTCGCCGAGCTTCAGAGAATTTCCATCGATACAATCTAGAGTGCGAATTGTAAAGTTAAAGTCCATGCATATGCACATACCAAGAAAGTTATATGTGAGAGGTCAACTCGTCACAATAAAGTATGAGCGTCAGCCTACGGGCAGAAAATGCTATAAATGTCATGGTTATGGACATATAGCAGCTGAATGTAAAGCTGAGGAGGAAACTAACTCAACAATCAAATGTTATCGCTGTGGCGAATATGGGCACACCTCTCTTGGGTGCAAGGAGGATTATCGGCCTGAGTGGACGAACCCCCCTCCGAATTATGGTAAAGGAAATTCCGCTAGTTCGGTTGATACTCTCAATAAAACAATAATCGAGAATATCGATGATACCGAGGCTGAGGCTAGCTCCTCAACAACAGGTACTATGGAAGCGGCCATGGAAGACACAGAGGTGAAAGAATACGACAAAAACACCGTCGTGTCGGATAATATACCAGAAGTAATCGAGTCCGGTAGTCAAGTCGAGTCTACACCGCTCACAGAGGGTAGCAGTGGCACTGCTGATCACAGTGACGACTGTGGTAGCAGTGCAGCTACACCGGCTGATGAGAACACCGCGATTACGGATTTAGAAAAAAGAGAAGAAGAAAATGAAGATAAAAATGTAATATCAGGTAAAAAGAATGCTGACTTAGTTCAAAATAACGATATAGAAGAAGGTGAGATAATAGACGTAGAAAGTCTAGAAAATGTTGATAAAAACTTTGTCGATGGTGCCTCAGTGGCACAAAATGATCATTTTTTTTAAATCCGATTTCGGATATGACACAGAGGATACAGAAGACGAAAAAAAAACATGATGAGAAAAAAGAAAAAATAAAAACGAAAAAGTCAAAACATAGCAAAACTGATTTTATAAAAACAAAAAGGAAATAGAAAAAAAGATTTCAAAGCGTAAAAACAGATCAAGTGATGGTTCAAAAGAACATAAACAGCCAGAAAAAGTACCAAAAATGCATGATGTCCCCCTACTAACTAACCTGAGCACTACAAAATTTTTTTGTAACTGTTTATATTGATAATGAGGGTTTTGGCATTAAACATAAGACAGGGGTTTGTAAATAAGATTGAAGATATTATGAATAAATATGAATCGTATGAAGTTATATGTCTACAGGAAACTGGTGTTTATTTTTCAAACCAGGATTTTTCAGATAAATTTACTGATTTCAATTTATATAGTTCTCTGCTTAACAGACATATTGGAGTTATTACTATAATAAACAAAAATATAAAAAATTCAAAGGTATTTAATACACCAGTGAGTTTAAAGGGTAGAATGGTACATGTCAGTTTTAACTGTGAAAATATAAATTTTCATCTGATAAATATTTATGGTGTACCAAGAAGATACAGGGAAGAGCAAACAAACTTTTTTTAAAAATCTGTATGAATATATAATTAAGTTAGATAAAAACCCAACAGATATTTTTTGTCTACTGGGTGATTTTAACATGGTAGAAAATAGGATAGATACAAAATCAGAAACAGATGGTTATTTTAGTGATATTAGAAATAATTTTTCAGAAATTAAATGTATATTTAACATAGAAGATTCATATAGGAAATTATATCCAGACAAAAAAAATTGTTGTCTTTTATTAATTCTAGAGGGGGGTCTATAGATAGAATATATATCGATAAAGATATAAATAATAAATTATACAGTTGTAAGTATGAAATTAACAAGTTTACTGACCATAAAGCATTATCAGCAGTCTTTCATATTAACAGAGAAGTATGGGGAAGGGGATATTGGAAATTAAACACTAGTTTATTGGAAAATGAAAGGTATTTGGATTTTATTAGAAATTATATTTTGTACTGGAAAACACAAAAGGGTAAGTATGGTAGTTTGGACTGGTGGGAATTATTCAAAAAACAGATACAAAAAATGACTGTGAATTTTTCTAAAACATTAAAACAGGGAAGGGAAAGTAAGTTGGACAGTTTATATGATACTTTGAATACTGAGGAACTAAAGGAAAATTTGGATACAGCAAAAATAAAACAGGTAAATGAAATAGAAGAAAAATAAAACAGGTAAATGAAATAGAAGAAATTTAAAAAGTAAGTAAAAGGGGGTTTGTATAAGATCAAAACTGGATCATTATGATGAGGACATTGATAATATTGATTTCTTTAAAGCTGTAGAGGAAAAAAGAGGTAAGAAAATAAAATTAATGTATTAATAAACAAAGATGGGGAAGAAGTAAAAGGTAAGGAGAAAATAACAAAAGTAGTACAGGATTTTTACACAGATCTATATACAAGTCAGCATATTAGTGACATAGACATTGAGACTTACTTGACTGACGTAGAAATAAAGAGACTGACAGACCAACAAAAGGATGAGCTGCATGTTTTTATGGAAAAAGAGGAAATTTATAAAATAATTTAAGGATCTCTGAATAATAAGACACCAGGTATAGAGGGGTTGGATAAAGAATTTTATCTAACATTTTGGGAACATTTGGGGGAAGATTTAACGGATGTATTAAACAATGTATATTTAAATGGTGAGTTGACAGAAAGTATGAAAACAGGAATTATTTCAATCAACTACAAGGAGAAAGGTGATAGCAGAGATTTAAAACAATGGCGTCTAATAAGTTTGTTATGTTTTGATTATAAAATAATAACAAAATTTCTTACAAAAACTTAGCAAAGGTAATAAATAATTTAGTAGATAGCACACAGACAGGGGCAGGGCCAGGTGAGTGTATTTTTGATAACTTATACTCAATCAATGATACAATAGATTATATGGACACAAATAATAGGAACGGATATATGATAACTTTTGACCAGGAAAAAGCCTTTTACAGAATAGAGCATAATTATCTTTGTAAAGTTATGAAAAAAATGAATTTTCCAGATTTCTATATTGAATGGGTAGGTATTATTTATAAAAATTTTTTTAGTAAAGTTCAAGTTAATGGCTGTTTTACAGATAAAATCGTAATAAATAGATCTGTAAGACAAGGTTGTCCTTTATCTATGTCTCTATATGCCCTAGCTGTGGAACCTCTTGCCTCCATTATAAGAAATCATAACTTTTTACATGGAATAAATATTCCCAACTTTTTCAGCATGCAGACGACTGTACTGTTCTGACTACAGATATTAGAGACTTTGATGTTTTCATAAAAATTTTTGAAGATTTTGGGAAAATTTCATGGGCTAAAATTAATAAAAATAAAACAGAAATACTCAAGTTTGGTTCAACTGGTGTTATAGTACCACACAATATAGAAAACGTAATAAAAAACATGTGAAGGCTTTAGGTATTGTTTTTGGGAAGATAAAATACATAAAAACTGGGAACCTGTACTTCAAAATATAAAAAACACAGTGTGTAAATGGTTAGATAGAAAACTTACCTTTAAACATAAAGTACTTGTTATTAATACATATTTTTTTAGCAAACTGCTTTTTGTAGCAAGAGTTATCCCGCCTAGTACTGAATATTTAGGAAAAATAAAGAAGGCAATCTATCAATATTTTTGGGAGGGTAATATAGATCTATTAAGTAGAAAGAGCATGGCAGAGCCACATCAAAAAGGGGGAGTAAAATTAATTCTTTTAGATACAAAATTAGAAGCCATGCTCTCGAGGAGAATAACCTTGATTAATAAGGGGAACGCATCTACTTTGACTCGATTTTTTATTTATTATTTAGGACTTACGACTAAAGACACATTCCCAGATTTAGCACACAATAATTTTGTTCATAATCTAGATAGATTGCCTGATTTATATGGGAAACTCAAAAAGTATATTTAGAATACCGAGGTATCATAGATTTTGATCAATCAGAAAAGAATATTTACTACAAACTCTTACAGATAGCAGATCACAAGCATACCATACAGTTAAAACATCCTACACTAGATTTTGACTATACATGGCAGTTTCTATCCAGTTTAAAACTAAATTTCATACATGACTTTATCTTCTGTGTAGTACATGACTGTTTAGTTACAAAAGAAAAATTAATTAAAAGGAATATACACTTGGAAAAAACTACATGTAATTACTGCAACTCACATTTGGAAAATTTAAAGCACCTATTTCTAGAATGCACTAGATTTACATACTTCAGAGAATTTTTGACATTAGACATTCTAGACAACACAGGATAAGACAACTTTGGTTTGAATTACAGTAGCATTTTATTATTTTCTGTGGACGGAACGCAACCCTATGTATATGGTTCTATTTGGATATGGTGGAAATATAGGCGGGAGGATGTAAATTTAAAAGTTCTTAATAGTTACAAATATTTTGTAGAAGAATAAAAAAAAATCTGGTTTAATATTATTAGTATAACATACTATTTTTGGTTTTATGCATTTAAACATTTTTTGAAATTATGGATTTCCTTTTTTGGGGTTCTAGTGCTGCTGATGAGGAACAAATTTCAGAAATGGCCATACAGCTCATTAAAATTATTGCAGGTGGAGTTAACATATGTGTTATGGTCTCATGTTCATTTACTCCATATCCTTTCGTAAAATATAGTATTCAAGACCTTGTTGGGGAGTCAGTAGCACATGCCCTAGGCCTCTGATGCTACTACTTCCCGGTGACGTTACAGTGAGTCTATTGCTCTATCTCTATATGTTCAAATATAGATTTTCTTATATGTTATTATGTTAATGTGTATTGCAATGTTTATTCTATTGCGGACCTACCTCCACGAAGACACCATGTAAACATTTTATTGTTTATATGGTTTTTCTTTGTATGGTTCAACATTTCTATGTACTTTCTTTATCTTGTACTGTGAGTATTGTTTTTGGTTTGTTTAATAGCATATTTTAAAAATAAAATACTTTAAATTTACGAGCACAATGATGACTCCCACCTCGGTGAGACCTGAGGTCTTAACAAACCAGGTGGGTATAAAAACAGGTAAACTCTTTTATATTTAGTTTATATTATATTTAGTTTGCAATACTTCAATTTTATTTAATTTATTCCGACATATCTATTTTATTTTTAGTTTTACTACACCCCACACCTTTTCCTTATTTCTATGTATTATGTTCTCACCCTGATCTAATTTTTCTGCAACCTACTTTCGCTTTTTGTGTATTATATTTTTAACAGTCTTTGAATATGTGTTTGTGAAGGCTCGTGGGTATGGCTTGAATTTAGTGCCATATGTGCTGCCAAACCTACGACCCCCACCACACCTTACTACCTAAAAAATTGATTGGGATAACAATTATTGTAAATTCATAGATTCATATATACAATATAAATTTAAAAGTCTGAGTGCTCAAAAAAAAATTAAAAAAAATATCATTCCCAGATAAATACTGAAGTAGCATCTTACTTAACTTTCTAACTGACCTGCATGGCTATGCCTTGGTAATTTTTGTGTGCCAACCTTGCAAACATCTCTCCCAGATAAATATTGAAGTAGCATCTTAACTTCATTGCCTGCATAACTTTATAACTGACCTGCATGGCTATGCCTTGCCATCACTGTGTCAGTGGTCTGTCCATGATAAACTTTTCATTCAAACATCTTCTCTGAAACCGCTGGGCCAATTGGAACCAAACTTGGGCACAATGGTCCTTAGGTGGCCCCTTTTTAAAAAAATGTCTGGCAAGTCCGTATCATATCAAAGATGGCCGCCAGCAGGAACGCGGTTTAATATTGGACCGTATAGGAAAACATTCAAAGATCTTCTCTGAAAACACTGCGCCAATTGGAACCAAACTTGGTCACAATAGTCCTTCGGTGGTCCCCTTTGAAAATTTTGTCCGGCAAGTCTGCACGTCATCCAAGATGTTCGCCAGCGGGGAACTTTGACCAAAATTGGACAATATTGCAAAAATCTTCTCCTCTGAAAATACTGGGCCAATTGGAACCAAACTTAGTCACAATGGTCCTTAGGTGGCCCCTTTTAAAAATGTGTTCAGCAAGTCGACATTATATCCTAGATGGCTGCAGGAGGGAACGTATTTTCAACATTGGACCCTATACGGAAACATATTCATAAATTTTCTCCTCTGAAAGTACATGGCCAAATTGAATCACACTTAGTCACAATGGTCCTTACTTGGTCCCCTTCATAAAATGTGTGGCATGTCTGCATAGCATCCAAGATGGCAGTCAGCGGGGAACATTGTATAACCTTGGACCCTATGGGAAATCGTTTAAAGATCTCCTCTGAAAATACTATGCCAATCGGAACCAAAGTGAGGCACAATTATCCTTACATGGCCTTCTTCAAGAAAGGTGACAGTTGGTCTTCGCCCCATCAAAAATAGCTGCCAGTGGGGAACATAGTTTAATTTTGGATCATATAACATCAGCAAACTTCAAAATGAGACCCTTAAACAGTCAATAAACAAATTTGAAAATGAGAAACTTAAACGTTGTGACTATTTTGACTTATTGTGTCGGCATGACCCAGGTGAGCGATACAGGCTCTTGAGAGCCTCTTGTTTATTATCTTTTTCGATAGAACAAATCCAATTTTCATCGTACTTGATACTATCTAAATCAGAATTTGGAGGAAAAAATTATTAACATGTCAGAATTTTTTAATTCTAAATATATGAAATTTTTGCTCAGATTTATTTGGATCAAATTTTCAAACATTACATTTGTATGTCCAGGATTTAGAGATTTTTAGATTTCAAAAACGGAAATTGAGTACATGACCTAAATTCCCCCCTTCCTCCGTTTTATTTTTACAATTCAAACACACAGATATTAATTTTTGGCCAAAGTTACTTTATTTAAAGGGAATTTCTTTCAATAATTCTGCATTTGTAAATAAAGGAAAAATCCTGCTCTTTTAGACCTAAATCACTTTTTAAAAGCCGTAAGGTGATAAAATAAATTGAAAAAAAAGAGATTATGTCGAAAATTCTAGCTTTCACTCTCGGTTAGGACAACTGTATTCAAAATAATAAAAATAATAATAACAAGATTTGCAATTGCAAGCAATAGCTGATGTCGGCCCTGGCAGCTAATTTGATGCTCCCATCTTGTTCGCAGCGCCAGAATCTCCCTAGAAATATATTTTCGTTGAAATCGGACAAAGTTGAAATTTCCACGTATTTTGGCGGTCATTTTGAAAAATTGTTTCGTAGCCTACACTCCGCGTTAACGTGATCTAACTACCTATTAAGTTTCATTCGATTTCATCCAACTATTCTCTCAAAATAGTCTGGACAAGAATTTGTGGAAGAACAATCATAATAATACTAATAATAATTAGATTTGCAATAGAAAGCAATAGCTGATGTCGCCCCTGACAGCCAATTCGATGCTTCCATCTTGTTCGCAGCGTCAAAATCTACCCAGAAATCAATTTTCGTTTAAATCCGACAAAGTTGAAATTTTGACGTAATTTGGCGGCCATCTTGGACAGGGATGGGGTAATTGTAATGTGTAATTGTAATTAATTGTAATTAATTACAAATTTTGATGTAATTGGAAGTAATGCGTAATTGACAAAAATTTGAATTACATGTAATTGTAATTTAATTAATTACTTACCAAAAAAAGGGTTGTAATTTCATTACTTTTCCAATTACATTCAATTACTTATACATTCTAAATGAGAGCGAATGGAAGATGGCTACCTCCTTTCTTCTTATGAGTATTCAAGAAAGTTTAGATAATTTCTTGACACAAAATATTATTTTGACTTGGTATTTTTAATATGGAAGAAAATGTACTTTTCTCTCTTGTTTTCAAATGTGGACATTGTGCAAATTGATGTTTCCTCTGATGCATTTTTTTTTCATTTTTTATGTTTTGATAGAGCAACTCTTCATATTAAATTAATGTTTGAAATATAAATTAGATTTAAAATGAATGTTATTTAAACAGTGAAAAAATATGTTTATTGAACCTTATTATAAATGCCTACAGCAATATGGCTTCTAATCAGTTGTTTGTCATATTTACTTTGGTGTCAGTGATTAACAAAACTTGATTAGTGTCTAATTGACATGATTAGTGCCTTTAGGCATTATAATCTACCTTTTAAATACAAGTACAAAGTCTAAATTTTATTGATTTTAACATTATTTTATATAAACTATTTATTATCTATCATCAGTGTACCCATGAAACAGTATTATTTTGTTAAAATATTATTAAAATGTTAAAGCGTTGTTCCATTGCTTGGTTTACCATGTATTTGTAGGGATTTTGTCTCATTTGCATTTACTCCATATCCCTTCATTGTTAATATTATACTCAAAAATTTAAAAAAAAATCTTTAAAATGAAAATTATTTTACATTTCAATTTATTTTATTCTTGTTTGATTAAATTACAAAGATTTAAATAGCGAATATACAAAAAATTTACAGGTAAAAACAGGTAAATATTAAATACAAATTAGAAACAAACTTTAATTGTTAAAACAACACAGTCCACTATTTTTATTTGTCCTATAATTAAAAGTGGACAAACCAGGATGACACCTTTCTAATTAAATGAATGTTCTGTTGATGTGTTTAAACTGTCTGCTAAGCTTTCATAAATATTTTACTCCCACATTCAAGTTATAGTCATAATGGAAGTTAGATACATGCCAGCTGCCTGCAAATTGAGGGAATTCAAAATAACTCCAAATATTACTGAATGTATTTGACAGTCAGTTATTAACCACCAATCGATAAACTTTTGAGTCTGATATGTTTAGACTAGAGGACAATAATTTGAACATTGAATGTAGTTAAAGTTTATCAGTAATCACATTGGTCAATTTCTTGGTAGTTTATTAATTTTGCAATAATAGGTAATGAAATGCTTTCCTTCATGGCTCTCATGGTACTTTTTGTTTGATAGCATGATAAATAACTTTTGAAAATAAATGATAAAAATAAAATGTTGGCTTCAAATGTAATTTGTAATTTAATTAATTACATTTGCAAAGTAATTGTAATTTAATTAATTACATTCCAAAATCCTTGTAATTGTAATTGTAATTTGATTGAGCATGTTTGGAAAGTAATTGTAATTTAATTAATTGCTTTTCAATGTAATTGACCCCATCCCTGATCTTGGAAATGGCGGCCATTTGAAAAAAAAATTTCGTAGCCTGCACTTCTCCTTTAGGTGATATTGCTTCCTGCCAAGTTTCATTTGGATACATGTACATCAAACCGTTTTCTCAAAATAGTCTGTACAAGAATGTGTTGAAGAAGAACAATAATAATAATTAAAAGGACAATTGTTCAGAGAACAATTGCAAGGTCTTTCCCGGTCATTGTAATGTTTTGTAACGTCTTATGTTTGAAATCTTCTTAATGAGATGCACATTGTGTCCAATACATTTGATTTTCAATTTCTAACAGTTTTAAAAGACTGTTTTTATAATAAAAAGACAAAAAATTGGCTTTGACCTTGACCGATGACCTTTGACTTTTGACCTTGGGCTCAAATTGTAGGTCTCTTCTTACTGATTAATTTGATATGTTACATGACCATACTATCTGTAAAGGTTTAAAAGTTATACGCAAAAACCGCTTTCTGAAACGCGTCAAGGGCAATAACTCTTTGGAGAGTCATCGGAGAGCTTCGGTCCAAATGAAACAAATGGAGCCCTTTGTGTGATGAACATTTTTGCTAATATAATTTTTCAGCCATCTCTTACGGTTTTTGAGTTTATACGCTAACAAGGTCAAAGGTCAAGGTCAAAGGTCACCGATCACCTTCAACCTGGTACACAAAAATTGAAGGTCTTTTTATGCTGATCTCTTTAAATATATATGTTTACTATATTATCTGTAAGTGTTTAAAAGTTATTCGCAAAAAAACTGATTTACCAAAACGCGTCAAGGGCTATAACTCAAAATCCGTTTGTCGTACTGTTTTCTTTCTGTTGAATTAAATGTAGATCTCAATGAGAGGAGCATTTTTGCAATATAATGTTTTCATAAATTTTTTATTGTTTCCGAGATATCGCGATAACAAAATTTCAAATGGCGGCCAGTTTGAAAATGGCGGACGAAAATTTTTTTTTACCCCAGATTTGTAAACAGGGTCAATAAAGCAACCTGTATACCAAATGTAGACCTCAATGAGACAAACATTCTCTCAAATACATTTGATCATCTATCTCTTACAGTTTACGAGTTAAAGCGATAACAAGGCAAAAGGTCATCGGTGACCTTGACCGGTGACCTTTGACCTTGACATTTTTAGATGGCCATATATGACTTATGAACAATGGTGAAGGTTTCAGGTTTCTATGACTTATCGTTTGGGAGTATTTAGCATTAACGGAAACTCAAAATCTTTCAAAGGGCAACAACACATATAAAGAGTCGTCGAATCTCTTTGGACCAAATGTAACAAAGTTGCGTCTTATGACAATGAACATTTTTCTCATTACATGTTTTCAGCCATCTATTACGGTTTACGAGTTGAAGCGATAACAAGGCCTAAGGTCATCCGTGTTCTTGACCGTTGACCTTTGACCTTGACATTTTTAGATGGCCATATATGACTTATGAACGATGGTGAAGGTTTCAAGTCTCTACGACTTATCATTTGGGAATATTTAGCATTAACGGAAACTCAAAATCTTTCAAAGGGCAATACTCATATAAAGAGTCGTCAAATTTCTTCGGACCAGATGTAACAAAGTTGCGACTTTTGATTATGAACATTTTTCCCTTTATATGTTTTCAGCCATCTATTACGGTTTATGAGTTTAAGCGATAACAAGGCTTAAGGTCATCGGTGACCTTGACCGGTGACCTTTGACCTTGACATTTTTAGATGGCCATATATGATTTATGAACAATGGTGAAGGTTTCAGGTTTCTATGACTTATCATTTGGGAGTATTTAGCTTTAACGGAAACTCAAAATCTTTCAAAGGGCAATAACTCATATAAAGAGTCGTCAAATCTCTTCGGACCAAATGTAACAAAGTTGCGTCTCATGATACTGAACATTTTTTCCATTATATGTTTTCAGCCATCTAATACGGTTTTTGAGTTTAAGCGATAACAAGGGGTAAGGTCAAAGGTCAAAGTCACCGATGACCTTTGACCTTGACATTTTTAGATGTAACTTATATCAACTAAGAATAATGATGAAGGTCCCATGTCTCTACGACTAACCGTTTAGAAGTTTTGAGCGATGACGGAAATTGAAAATCTTCAAAGGGCAATACCCCCCCCCCCCCTCAAAAAAAGTATACCGCACGGTTTCGGACCAATGTAATGAAGTTCCGTCATGACCTAACGAACATTTTCCCAATTACACTTCATCAGCTACCTTTTACGGTTTTCGAGTTTAAGCGATAACAAGGTTTTCTGCTTTTGGGGAGATAACTCCGTAACGGGAAAAAAATTCGACTAGCAGCGTAATGTCCGAACAGCCCTTTACTGTACAATATTTGTCGCAAAAGACCATTACGACATGTGGCGAACTGTCTCTGGCAAATCTGTTTGAAAGATGGCGGCAGAAAAAAACAATAATTAAAAGGACAATTGTTCAGAGAACAATTGCAAGGTCTTTCCCGGTCATTGTAATGTTTTGTAACATCTTATGTAACGTCTTATGTTTGAAATCTTCTTAATGAGATGCACATTGTGTCCAATACATTTGATTTTCAATTTCTGACAGTTTTAAAAGACTGTTTTTATAATAAAAAGACAAAAAATTGGCTATGACCTTGACCGATGACCTTTGACCTTTGACCTTGGGCTCAAATTGTAGGTCTCTTCTTACTGATTAATTTGATATGTTACATGACCATACTATCAGTAAAAGTTTAAAAGTTATACGCAAAAACCGCTTTCTGAAACGCGTCAAGGGCAATAACTCTTTGGGGAGTCATCGGAGAGCTTCGGTCGAAATGAAACAAATGGAGCTCTTTGTGTGATGAACATTTTTACTGATATAATTTTTCAGCCATCTGTTACGGTTTTTGAGTTTATACGCTAACAAGGTCAAAGGTCAAGGTCAAAGGTCACCGTTCACCTTCAACCTGGTACACAAAAATTGAAGGTCTTTTTATGCTGATCACTTTAAATATATATGTTTACTATATTATCTGTAAGCGTTTAAAAGTTATTCGCAATAACAAAATTTCAAATGGCGGCCATTTTGAAAATGGCGGACAATTTTTTTTTTACCCCAGATTTGTAAACAGGGTCAATAAAGCAACCTGGATACCAAATGTAGACCTCAATGAGACAAACATTCTCTCAAATGCATTTGATCATCTATCTCTTACAGTTTACGAGTTAAAGCGATAACAAGGCAAAAGGTCATCGGTGACCTTGACCGGTGACCTTTGACCTTGACATTTTTAGATGGCCATATATGACTTATGAACAATGGTGAAGGTTTCAGGTTTCTATGACTTATCGTTTGGGAGTATTTAGCATTAACGGAAACTCAAAATCTTTCAAAGGGCAACAACTCATAAAAAGAGTCGTCCAATCTCTTTTGACCAAATGTAACAAAGTTGCGTCTCATGACAATGAACATTTTTCTCATTACATGTTTTCAGCCATCTATTACGGTTTACGAGTTGAAGCGATAACAAGGCCTAAGGTCATCCGTGACCTTGACCGTTGACCTTTGACCTTGACATTTTTAGATGGCCATATATGACTTATGAACAATGGTGAAGGTTTCA